>CAUYSK010027065.1:0-15992 GCA_963575035.1 Avahi laniger | reverse complement strand
TTTCATTCTTTGAAAGATTTTATCAATTGTCCTTTCATTGATTCTCTATTCTTCTGTCATCCAGGTTCTGTGTGAATCTCTTTGTGGACTTGACACGAAAACTTCAAAATAGAATGTGTTCCAGTGCTTTCCAGGAGAATATAAGAGGTGCTATATCACCATTGTTTCTTAAAGCTGAATAGTAATTGAGGTATCCCAAGAATGGAAAAACAAGCACCACATGTACTCACCATCAAATTGGTATTAGCTGATCAACATTTAATGCACATATAAGAATAATATTTATTGGATGTTGGGCAGGGGAAGGGGGAGGGGGGAGGGGACGGGCATATGCACAAACGATGAGTGTGATGCGCATCTCCTGGGGAATGGACACACTTGAAGCTTGGACTTGGGGGGTAGGGGGGAGCAAGGGCATCATACGTAACCTAATCATATGTACCCTCATAATATGCTGAAATAAAAAAAAACTTCAAAATAGAAATGCCCATTAGTTAGATTAATGAGACTGGAGTTGCGTAAAATTATCAAAAGTGGAGATAAAGATTTGAGAATCAGATACATGAAATCAATAGTTTAAGTCATTAGAGTATATGAAGTCTCTCAGAGAGAGAGTGTGAAAAAGAAATCAGGATCACAGGTTTCCAATAGTTAAGAAGGGCGACAGGAGAGTAATAGTGAAGGAGATAGAAAGATTAGTTAGAGGTAGATAAAGGAAAAGGACAGTGAAGTGACAAGGATACAAAAAAAAACACAGAGGAAAGAAGTATTAAAATATTCTAAGTGCCACATAAAATAGCTGGCAAGTTTAGAGAAGACTATTTCAATGAAATCACAAGGGCAGAAGTCTTCTGTAAAAGAAAAAGAAAAAAGGTGAAGAAGAAATAGAGACAGGCTGCATGTATAGACTCTATAATCTAGAGTTTGTCAAAGAAAGGAAAGAGATAAATATAGTTGTTGATAGCAGGGTTAGGTGGCATTAGCTATTAGTTAAGGAAGCACCAACATGGCAGTATGGGGAGACAGCTGAGTTACTAGAAATAGTGGCTATTTTGGTAGAGGGTCTTGGTTTAGAAATTCAGATGATCCTCAATTCAGAAGCTCAGAAGCTCTTGGATACTTCCATGTGGGGAGTCTGGACATAGAATAAGTTACTAGAACTAGTCCC
The DNA here is from genome assembly GCA_963575035.1 of Avahi laniger. Classification (NCBI taxonomy): domain Eukaryota; kingdom Metazoa; phylum Chordata; class Mammalia; order Primates; family Indriidae; genus Avahi; species Avahi laniger. The sequence goes on along the minus strand of CAUYSK010027065.1, from coordinate 14,824 downwards.
TCGGGAAAGCATTAAACCAGTCCATATCCCAGGATCTCATTCAGATTGACCCCATACATCCCATAACTAAATCTAGGTATTTAATTGATGTACTGGTTTGATTGTTTTACATATTAATTGTAGGGAGTTAGCTATGCTCCCAGTAAAAAATTGGGTCTCTTACGTAGGGGTCGTCATAAAGGATAAGAAAATAATAGAAAATGGAAAATAATAGAAATAAAAGAATACACAAAGATGAAGGTATAGTTTTATAGATTCATAAAGATAATAGACAAAAGCAGGATACGCAGGGGACCTGTGATATCTCTGTCAATCACAAAGGCCACGAGTGAAGTTTTACATAGGTATTTATAGGTACAGTGATAGGTTGCCAGGGGTAACAGATTTACATGATAACAGGTAGTTCATCTTAGGTTAAAAGTTTTTCAAAAGGCTTCTTCAGATCCCTTAACTAACTCTATCTATGTGAACAAATGGTTACAAAATCTTTCAAAGACTAACTTATAAGTTCTAAGGTAAATTTATCACTTAACAGAAGGGTTAAACAGACATATAGGGGCTCCATATTTTCTTTACCAAGTTATTATATATTGAGACAGATAGTCAGCAGTTTAAGCAGGAACTGTCCCTTGGGCTAATTGCTTTTAGCCACAGGTGCGTCTGTCTGTCGGGCATTCTTTGATCAGCTCTCATCCTGTGGCTCATAGCAGACCTGCTTTGCTTTTCAAAGCAAGTCCAAACCTCAGGTCTGAGAATCGAGGTGAGGTGCCGTTGTGGGATACAGCCAGTTACTGATCTTTCAGAGATGCCCTCCTGAGGTGAAACAGCTTTCAATATGCAAACTAACACATTTACATATTCCTTTGGGGCAAAGCTCTGCAAAACTCCTGAGACGTTTCTGTCTCCAATATAGTTATATTAATTTATGAAGCAACAATTAATATCCCTTTGGATCACTGAACAACTCCTTGAATATAGCCCTAGAATGTTTGTAGCTACAATCAAGTGGCTATCCCAGGATAGACAGTATTTGGACAAATTTATCTCACCCAGTCAATATATTAATCAGAAATCTCACCCCTACTTTCTCAGCAGAGATATCCATGAGCTCTAATTTCATATAAACCAAGTCTTAACCTAGAAGCTGTCAAGGTGAAAAAAATAGTTCAATTTACTTAGGCTTTGATCTCACAGTCTCCTCAATTAGGTGGAGAACCTGACCTTGTATGTCTGCTGGACTCCTGTTGGTGACTATGAATTCTTCCACTGCACAACATTGGGTTGTTACAAGCTACCAAAAATGTACTCTAAACTACAAATTTTATGGCATGACCAAGCAAAGACCAAGAAGAATCATGCCTAAGGAGCTACCCTTATTTTATTGGGCAGTAGGGATTGTGATTAAATGATAAACTAAACCCTTCTTATATAATGGCTATAGATCACATGTAGCACTTAGCATAGGATTGGGCACCTTGTATAAAATTCGTAGTTGGATTGAAGCTGAGCTGAAGTTTAATCTCATCATTCAACTGAATGTAAAAATGAATAAAATTGCATCTATACCCAAAACTCATTAGAAAAGTCTGATTAAAAGCAGCAACTAGCTATTCGAATTCTGATTGTTGAATCATATAAAATCTATTTGTGAGTACAAACAGAGATTTATTTTCAAGAGAGAAATATAAAAATAAGGTTTAGACATTTGAGTGGCATGAGAAAGGATTGAATTAGAGTAATTGTTTAGTTCCCTTCAAACTCTTGTTTTTATTCCATTTTCACCAAGCAACAATCTGACTTGAGTTCCACATAAGTGCTTATAAGAAGAGAAAGTGTTAGTGATGTAAGCTTTGAGTATTTTAGCAATTGTGAGAGTTACTTATCACTGTGAATTAATAAAAATACTATAAGTGATTTTCAATTTACTTGGCTTGATGGAAGATGACTACTTAGCTCACAATACAGCTATATGAGTAATATTTTACTGAATTTTGAGTTGTAGGAAGTAGAGGACCATGTGGCATTTGATTGGGAAATGATGATAAAAGGGAAAAGAATTGTCTCTTCCTATACATTTAAGTCATTTCCTAATGTTCCTCCTTTTAGAAGTTCTGTACTCATGTGTGATCCCCAAATTACCCCTCCAGCACTGCGCCAAAATCAACTACTTCCATTTATCCCAATAAAACAGAGCAGCCAATCTTAGCTAGTTAATCAGGAGCAATGCATATTTTTGAACTAACTCATATCCAAGTGTGAATAATTCTCCCAGAAGTATGTTCATTTTCAAAATATAAGTCCCCCATTACTAATTCAGGCAGTAGGACAAATTAAGGTGAAAGCAGAAGAGCAGTAGGAAGCAGGAAGTAAAATCTAGGGCACAAGATCAATCACAGGGAGGCTGAGCTTCCCTGGAAATCTGTCCTGGAGTATGTTCTCCTAAAACGTGTCTGCAATTCAGAGATCTTTCTTTTCATCCACAACTGAACCTGAATAATTTCTAAAAGTTGTAAAATTCTTTATGATGTCTCCCAATGAATAAGTAACATCAGGACTCCAGCCTAGGAGTAGAAGGTTAAGGCTCAGAATTCTCCTTGTATACGTCCTGTGTAAGTTGCTTATTTTAAAGTCTGGACTCATATGTATTTGTGGTAAGAGCTGCTACAGTAGTGTTAGGAATTCTCTTCTGTATTTTAAAATTTTGGTAATAATCTTTACCCCAATGAATGTTTTGATTTGCTATTGCCCAAGTTTCTATGTTTCATATTAACACATTATATAATTACAACTGATATCACAGAAATGCAAAATGTCATCTCTGAATACTATAAAAAAAATCTCTACGCACATGAACTTGAAAACATGGAGGAAATGGAAAAATTCTTAGAAACACACAACCTCCCTAGACTGAATCAAGAAGATATAGAATTCCTTAATAGACCAATATTAAGTCCTGAAATTGAAGCAGTAATAAAAAACCTTCTTAGGAAAAAAAAAGCCCCAGACCTGATGGTTTCACACCCAAATTCTACCAGACCTACAAAAAAAGAACTGGTGCCTATCCTGCAGAAATTATTCCACAACATCCAGAAGAAAGAAATCCTCCCCAATGCATTTTACAAAGCCAACATTACCCTGATACCAAAGCCAGTAAAGGATCCAGCAAAAAAAAAGAAAACTACAAACCAATATCCCTTATGAATATAGATGCAAAAATTCTCAACAAAATCCTAGCAAACTGAATTGAGCTGTTCATCAAAAAAATAATCCATCACAATCAAGTGGGCTTCAACCCAGAGATGCAAGGATGGTTCAACATAATCAAATCTATAAATGTAATTCATCACATAAATAGAAGTAAAAACAAAGAATATATGATTCTCTCAATGGATGCAGAAAAAGCACTCGACAAAATTCAGCACCACTTTATGATAAGAACACTTAACAAAATAGGCATAGATGGACTTACGTGAAAATGATAAAAGCCATATATTAGAAACCTACACCAACATCATACTAAATGTGGAAAAATTGAAGGCATTTCTGCTTAGAACTGGTGCAAGACAAGGTTTCCCTCTATCACCACTTCTATTCAACATAGTGCTGGAAGTCCCAGCCAGAGCAATCAGAAAAGAGAAGGAAATTGAGGGCATCCAAATGGGGGCAGAAGAGGTCAAACTATCACTCTTTGCTCAAGCAGGCTTTATGTCCCTCTACTTTGGGATATGCCCTGCTATATTGAAGCCACCAGGTGAGCAACACTGGGGAGGGCCAGTGGGCAGGGGACTCATAGTCCAAGCACCCCTTGGTCTGTTGCAGGTCTTTAGGAGGAAAGCCATCAGCCTCCACTCTCTTCATAAGCCTCAGTGTGGTGAATGTGCCAACAGGGAGGAAGCAGCCACTTCTGAGAGTCTCAGCTCAGTTGTCCCTGGGGGCACCTGTGCCAACTCACATGAGAACTGCCACTTGGCAGCAGTGGGCAGGAGAGAGGAGGGAGAGGATAAGAGTCTGAATGTAGGAGAGCTGGCACTCTGATCCCCTTTGTCCCTCTCCCCAGAAGGCAGCCTTCATGGAATGTCCAAGTTCAGGGATCACACAGTTGCCCTGGGACCCACAGGCCCCCTTTGGCCACCACAGTCTGGTGAGGAGTTGGGAAATGTTTGTGTGGGGACCAGTGGCAAGAAAACTGAAGTGCTGAAACTCCCTGGAGAGGACAAAGAAATGCAATGAGTGGAGAAGTAGTATGGCACCTGCTTCCTCTGCTTGGCTCTGTCATGAGGAGGAGTGACCCTGAGGGAGCTGGCAGCCCAGTGCTTTGTTCTCAGGAAGCTCCCCATTCACTGGTGGCAGCAGCTTTGGGGCTCATGAGGGCAGAGAAACTCTCCAGAAGCTCAGGAGCCCACAGTCTACTGAGAGGTGTAAGGGGAGGAGAAACAATACCCTCACCTATCCTTTCCATGGGGCGCCAAGTTCCCCAGGGGTTGATCTCTGCCAAAATCTTGTTCCTTCCTGCTCTGCTTTGCAACTTCTTCCCGTGGAATCTCTGGTAGGTTTTGGCACTTTCCCCTCAGAATTACACCTGCGCTAGGGTTTTTTTGTTTGTTTTGTTTTGTTTTGTTTTGCTTATTTGGTTTTTTTCATCTAAAACTTTTTCTTCTTTCTGAGATGATCTGGCAACCAATGTCTCTAGTCAGCCATCTTGCCCCACACTCTGAGAACCATTTTTTTCTACTAAGTGAAGTATCCCAAGAATGGAAAAATAATCACCACATGTATTCACCATCAAATTGGTATTAACTGATCAACACCTAAGTGCACATATAAGAATAACATCTATTGAATGTTGGACAGGGGGGAGGGGGAGGGAGGAGGAGAGAGAGGGGACGGGTATATGCAAACACAAAGAGTGCAATGCACACCGCCCGATAGATGGACATAATTGAAACTCGGACTTAGGAGGGGATGGGGGGGCAAGGACAACATACTTAAACTAAATATTTGTACCCCCATAATATGCTGAAATAAAAAAAAAAGAATAACATCTATTGGATGTCGGAGAGGGGGAAGGGGGAGGAGGGGACGGGTATATGCATACACAAAGAGTGCAATGCGCACCATCCGGGGGATGGACACGCTTGAAGCTCGGACTTGGAGGGGGAAAGGGAGGGCAAGGGCAACATACGTAACCTAAACATCTGTACCCCCATAATATGCTGGAATAAAAAAAAATGAAAACTTGGTCAGGAAGAGACACTAACACTAGTTCTGATAAAAATAATAACAAAATAACAGAAAATCCTACTGCTCAAGATTAACAAATTAAGGTTGAAAGAATAGTTCCAATAACCTCTGACAACCTCAAAAAATAGCATATTAGATTCTTAAATTATTGCAGTTAAATTTTAAAATATATAATAATGATCTCTCCAGCCAAGTTTTATCCCATTGATAAACTCCTCTATAGGTAACCTAGTTTACCTCTAAGCAAGGTTCTCTCTCCTTCCCTCTCCTCACCTCTCTCTGTCTCTCTGTCTCACTTTCTGAATCTTTACACACAAACACACATCTGTGTGATACTGAAAATTTATGTTCAAGTCACAAGTTATTTTTTACTTACTTTGATATTTAACGTCAGTATGCTTAAAGCAAAAGTAGTTTCAGGCCACAGTTGGTATTTGGGGCCTTCTTTGCTATTTCTGAAGTTATGTAAACATTGATCTCTAACTTTTCCAAGTACAGCCATCCCTAAGTATCTATGGGGGATTAATTCTAGAACCCCCTGTGGATACCAAAATCTGTATATGCTAAATCCCTTTATAAAATGGTGTAGTATTTGCATATAACATATGCACATTCTCCTATATACTTTAAATCATCTCTAGATTACTTATAATACCTAATACAATGTAAATGCCACGTAAATAGTTGTTATACTGTATTTTTATTTTTATTATTTTTATTCTTGTATTGTTATTTTTTGCTAGGTTGTTTTTTTCAAGTATTTTCAATCCACAGTTGACTCCATCGATATGGAGCCTACAGATACCAAAAGCTGCCTGGATGTACTTGAAGTATTATTTCTTCCTGTCCATGAACTTTCTTTAGTACAGGTAGCATATTTCAATGGAGAGTTTCCTTTTTCTTCCTGAAACTGCCTTTTGTCTGATCCTAACTTAATCTGAATTGATTTCCGTAGGAGTCAGACAAGCAGACATCCTGAGGTAAGAACTATTTCAAGAAAAGGGAAGTGGGAAAATAGATTTAACAACTGAGTCAATAATCACAGAGATGCAAAAACTGACATGGAGTTGGGCTGAAAAAAGTTCTAATTTACTCTTAATGTTATTCAAGACCTTCTTGTGTCATCAGAAATACCATTATTTTCTTGAAAGTAACATGTTTTTCTTGAAAGCAACATTGCATTTTTGTCACCAATGACAATTTCCAAAAATGAAACATTGACCCTATAAACTCATCAGAATAAGAATAAATACGATCAAAAATAAAGCAAAGATTTTGTCTTCATACTAAGCTAGATTTTCATTAAGAGATAAGTCCTGGCGGGATGCAGTGGCTCACGCCTGTAATCCTAGCACTCTGAGAGGCCGAGGTGGGTGGATCACTTGAAGTCAGCAGTTCGAGACCAGCCTGAGCAAGAGCGAGACCCCGTCTCTACTAAAAAATAGAAAGAAATCATCTGGACAACTAAAAAAAAATATATATCTATGTGTATGTGTATATATATATATATATATATATATAAAATTAGCCGGGCATGATGGCACATGCCTGTAGTCCCAGCTACTTGGGACGCTGAGGCAGAAGGATCACTTGAGCCCAGGAGTTTGAGGTTGCTGTAAGCTAGGCTGACGCCACGGTACTCTAGCCTGGGCAACAGAGCAAAACTCTGTCTCCAAAAAAAAAAAAAAGAGATAAGTCCTGTTTGATTTAGTTATGGATCAGATTTAATAGACTATAGCAATCTAATCACAGGTAATAGACCTCGCTAATAGTTGCACCGAGATGAGTGATTTGCCGTGTTGGACCACTGAGACAAAAATCTGAGATAGTAGAGCTCCAGGTTCCTGTGAACATAGTATTTATTCTGTCTCCTTTGCCTCTGGAGCAGCATTTCTAAATGAATATTTCTCAAAAAAATATGTTCTCTGTTAACTTGTGGTTGCTATCTTCTGTATATTTTATTCCCCCTTGGAGATTTACCATGTAAACCAGCATCTTTATGTTTCTGAAAATTCTTCCAGTAAAGAAACCTGTTAGCCTAATATTTGCTATTTATTTGATCATAGAAGTCATTTTTTCCTTGAAACACTGATTAACATCTCCTAGAATAATTATTCCAAGAAAGACCCTCATGGTGAATGTTGTTATACACTGCCAAGAGTCCCTGTAAGGACTGAAGGGCTTGTTCTCCCAGATTCTGGGAATACATCTGGCTGACCACACTCAGCTGCCAACTCTCTACAAAGATTGCCATTAGATGAAGAGAACTGTCTCTCCCAAGTTCATAACCCCTTTCCAGGAACTACCTGCATTCAAGGCCCAGTCAAGACTGAAGTATAAAGCCCTGACCACTTACTACAATGGGGGGCAACTGTAAAGTGATATTCCAGTTTTAGAGCTCACCATGGGGTTGGCTGAGGCATTCGTTAAGGCTGTTCCACAGCTCAACTTTTCTCTGTGCCCACTCCTGTTTTCTTACCTTCTTTTTTATTTCCTTTCCTTTCTTTCTCTTCCCTAGAACACTTGCTGATCCTGAGAGTACTGCCTAATGAATTTCTTGAATGTTTTATCTCTATCTCAGAGTTTACTTTTGGAAGAATCAAACTACAAAACATTTTAGGACACTTAGGTGTAATGAAGACTGTTGATGCAAGGAAAGAGGTAACATACACCAAATCATGTGTGGAAAGAAAACATGCCAGATTTTTGAAAGAAGCTTAATAGAAAACATGGAGTGAACAATGAACCTCCACTTATTCTATTTTAATGAGCACAGAATTGGGGTGCCAGGTGAAGAGTAATAGGCTAAATGAAGAATCTATAAAGACAGCTGGTTTTGAGGGAGCAAAAACAATCTGGCCACATTGAAGAGAGACAACAGCTACAAAAGCCCATGAAAAATCACAAGTCTCCATCATTATCATCTGAATTACCAGCCTCTTAACTAATTTTTCCTCCTCCAAGCCTACCCTCTTTCAATCAATTCACCCCTCAGCAGCCAGATTGATTTTTTTAAATGTAAATTTGAACATGTCACATCCCTGATTAAAACCTTTCAATTACATGCCTTGCTCTCAAATTTCTTAGCTTGATATATAAGGCCCTTTACAATTTAACCTTTCTGGTTACTCCTGACTTAATATCCAATGCTCCAACTCTACTGAACTTCTTTTAGTTCCTTAAAAGTGACATGCTCTAAAATGCCTATGGACCTCTACATATGTTATTATCTTCGCCCAGACCCCTCCCCATCACTCCCATTTCTTCATCTTTCAGGTCCCAGTTTAAGTATCATCTCCTTCAGGAAGCTTTCGATGGGCACCCCCAACAAGTCAAGGTTTAGTTTCCTTGTCACATGTTTCCACATCACCCTATTCTTCCCCTAACATAGCACACAGCATAATGTAATTTGACTGTTTAATAATATCCCCCCTTAAAATAGAATGTAAGTTCATCAAAAAAAAAATCTAAGTTCATCAATGACAGGGACTATATCTTATGGTGACTATGCAAACGTGACTAGCACATAGTAGATACTCGATAAAGATGGACTAAATGCATGAATAAATATATAGATTCCAAGCATTTATTGATCCTAACACAGCAGTGTGGAAGGTGTGACAAGGGCCAAATCAATGTCAAATCCCTATCTTTCCCTAATAAGAATAAGATTTTGAGGCTATACAAAACTAATGGCTTTCTTCTCTGGTCACTCCTGGCTTAAAACTTTATCTTCCAACTCTACTGAAATGCTGAGCACTTCACTATACAAGTTGTTGGGAATACTATCTATCTATCATCTATTTATCTATCTAAAATATAATTTATTAATCACCAGGTATATATCAGCTACAACTTCTGCCTTTAGAAATCCTGCAATCTTGTTGAGAAACAAAACTATAGAATATAAAGTGCTAAGCTTTATGGTTTAGATCAGCAATTTCTGAACTGTGTGTTGTGATCAGTTATCAGGTATATCACAAATAATTTAGTACTAATAAAAATATATCAATATTTGAGAATTATTTTTAGTAAATAAGAACAACTTTTAAGGTAAGTGCTTTAATAATATCACTCACTCTTTGTGATCTAATATGTTTTCTTGAATGGAAGAAAAAGAGAAAGTTATTGCTAGCTCACTGGAAATTGTTCATAATCCTGACTCCATAGAACTTTGTCTTATAAGTGAATTCGTCAATCATGTGTGATACATTGGGGAGGATCTCTGTTTTAGACTGTAAATGCAATAAATTTTCATTGACTGGGGAAATCAGTTTGGACTAGAGGCATGTAGGAATGCTACAGATAGGATGTTTACTCCATTGAGAATCTAGGAAAACTAAAGGTTGGTCATGGCAATAAATTAATATGTATAGTTTGTACAAGTCTGAATCTGTAGGTTTGAAATAAGGAACGGTTTGGTTAAAGCCCACTAAATTTTAACATAGTTTTCTTATATATGTGAAAAGATATTTGGTGGGATGTTTTTTATTGCCCTAGAATTAGCAATGAAGCATCAAAGATGAAGAACAGAATCTCTAAATACTTACACATCCTCAGGAGAACCAACAATAGTTGAATCCAGAAACTTATATAAAGGCCAACAAAAAGTGAAAGAACTAACCACAAAAGTACTAGCCACTGTCCTAAGCCCTGAATCCCTGGCCTATCCATAGAAGGTAAGGGAAAGGGGAGAAGAGTGTGAACTATTATAGTTGTCAAAACCACTAGTTTACAATAAAAAGACTTTTCCTTCCCTTCCTATTTTGGAAATGGTGGGGGTTACTTCCCCCCAGAGTCAAATGAAGGGAAGAACCAAGAAAATAAGGACTCACTGTAAGACATTGAGGCTGGTGTCCCATTTCCTAGCTGTATACTTGCTAAGCTATGAACTACAGACTTATCTCTGTGCATACATAAGAATAGAGTGGACCTTGATAAGACAGATCTTGTGAGAGCTTGATGTATTTCTCTATGAATTGAAGTATACATGAACACATAGATGTTGTTCACTCATCATGTGGAGATTTCTGAAGGTAATTGATTTTCATGAGTAGCTGGCTAGAGAGAAATAATAAAACACCATGATACAGTCTGCCACAGAAGAGGCTAGCTCCTCAATCTTTGAAGACATGGAAGAAGACTTCAGCAGTTCCCATGGCCCATCATGAGGGAAGTAGAAATTATATAGGGAGACAGAGAACCAAGAAATGCAATACCATGGCCAGAGAAGCAGTTAAAGGTGTGCACTATAAGCAAGACCTTTTTCAAGAGTCTCTCTGCATCATAAATGAAGCTAAGGTAAAGCTGAACACTGCTCTCCCCCAAAACATGACACCAACAATCTGTGGACTACTGTATCAGCAAAGCCTGCCAATCGACATGAAACCATATAAAGCCAGAACAAATCCAGAGAGGCCTCCTTATCAACAACAGATGATCAATTATGTAAGAAAAAACCTGCCATCTCTCCTATTTCCCTCTCAGACTCAATACTGGGAGAGTTTAGGCCTTAAAAAGAAAAGGGATCCCAACTCATCTCTAACCCTGCCTTCTCCGCAACCACATCATGCTCTTTTCCCTCTCTAAGTCTCCCAAGCACAAGGTTAACCAATAATGGATTAGGGGAGAATTTTATGGCAAACATGAGATTGGAGGGTTAAAATGAAGTGGGTTGGACTGTTAATAAGAAAAAGTGTCTATAAAATTATGTGCAATTACTAAGAAATTATTTTTAAACAAGAAAGGAAGTTTCCATAGAATATAATGAAATCATGGATAGGAAAGTAACAGAAATGTTTCACATTTGCACTCCACTATATGGAGACTGATAAAAGAAGTTTACATGTATGTTTCATAGTGATTAGCATGGTACAAGATATGTAACAGATGCACAATACATATGCATCGGTTGATAAAAAAGAGTGCTTAACTGGAAGAAGGGCCTAGGACAGACCATAGTAGCAAGAGGCAATACTCCCTTGGAAGATGTTTTGTTCCAGCAGAGAAGAAGGAAGAAAATGGGGAAGTGGGTAGGGGTGAGGGAAAAGAGAATGAAAAGAAGGAAAAGACACATCCTATCATGTAAATTGTGAAGACACAATAGGATGTGTTAAGGGGGTTGCTGATAAAGAGGGAGGCATTAATGAGGACAATGAAAGCAGCAAAAGAGAATCAAACAAAGGAGAAAAAAGGACTGCATAACCACAGCATGTATGTGATCGCTATTATACATGTCAGTAAAAGTGCATAAGTATATGTATAATGAAAGTAAATAAAATGTTTGAATACATAACTTTTAAAAATAATAAGGAAACAAAGGCTTTATGCAAGCCCCATGGAACGTTGTCCATGAGAATTTGGAGGTTTTCACAATTAGAAATAAAACAGAATATGTCTGCTTACCTGGGCAAAAGGAGCAAGAGGAAGAATCCCCCTACAAGTTGCATATACTCAATGGCTCAACAATTCTTCTTAGAATTGGAATTTATCCTATAGACAGACTCATATGTACCCTCAAAACTACAAAGATGCACATACAACATAAAGAATGTGAGTGTGATCCAATATGTGACCTTGTGCAGACCAAGAAAGGAAAGACGACAAAGACACAGATAGTAAGCCAGTGTGAACATGAAAGCAGGAGAGATATTGTATAAAAATTTGATTTTAGGTATGTGTCTTGGACTTTGGGGATCCATTCCCCTTGCTGTGGTGTCCCATGCTACAGAGTTTTATACATGGAGAAAAGTATGAATCCTAGATACAATTTATGCTTCTATTGTCCTGAATTAATCATTATTCCAAACAACTAATAACCCATAAAATTCAGAGAAAAGATATGTTTCCTGCTTGTGATCTGTTTTCTTACCTATATAGAGAATTTTCTTTAAGAATAGATGTCAGCATTTGAGCAAATAAGCCTGAATCTCACAGAAAATGCTTACTGAGGCCCTAAATCATATAAACAGGATACTGGGACTCTGGCTGTGTCTGTGCTTGCCAAATATCAATATCTGAAAGTCTCAAAATATTCAACTATTTTCCAATCTGAAGTGCTTAGTGTAGATACAGAACACACACTTTTATTGAACACCAGAACCACATGCTGAGTCAGACTGGGAATACAAAAGAAACAGAAAATGTAATATTTGAGGAACTCAAAAGTTACCACAGTGAACCTAGGTTGATATTGTATTTTCCATCTCTATAGGATTCTGTCTCACTGTAAGTAGCATTCCATGCTATTCTTCTAAGACATGAGATAATGCATGCAATCTCTTAGTTCAGTGCCTCATACATGCCAAGTTGAACATTTGCCCAGCTCATCTTTCTGACTCGAAATATATCACTTGACCCTTAGGCCTATAAGAAGTCTAAACTTTTTGATTATTTATACTCTAGCTCTTTGATCTCTAGCATATGGTTTGTGAACCAGTATCATGGGAATCACTGAAGTACTTTTAAGAAATGCAGAATCTCAGTCTCCACCTCAACCCTACTGAATCAGAGCCTTCATTTTAATGAGATACCCAGGTGATTCATATGCACAACAACAGTGGCTGCTCACCAAATTATAATCAACCCAGATAATTAGTCTCAGGCATTTTTTTTTCCCAAAATATTTTCAAAGCTTCTCAGGTGATTCTAAGATATATCCAGGGTTAATAATCACTGCAGGTTCTTCCTCATGTAGCTGTGTGTTCTACATTTCTGGAGGCAACTCCAGGTGAAAAACACTCTTCACTCATAAGCAAATCAAATATGTCTTTGCTATCTCATTCATTCATTGAAAAATTACAACTGATGCCACGGAGATACAAGATATAATAATCTATGGATGCTACAAAAAGCTTTATGCACATAAACTAGAAATTGTGGAGGAAATGGACAAATTTTTAGAAACATACAGTCTCCCTAGGCTCAACCAGGAAGAAACAGAATTCCGGAACAGACCAATATCAAGTACCAAAATTGAAACAGCAATAAAAAGCTTCCTAAAAAGAAAAGTCCCAGAGAAGATGGTTTCACAGTTGAATTTTACCAGACCCACAAAGAAGAACTACTGCTTATACTGCAGAAATTATTTCACAACATCGAGATGGATGGATTCCTCCCCAACACATTTTATGAAGCCAACATAACCCTGATACCAAAACCAGGAAACAACGCAACAAAAATAGAAAATTATAGACCAATATCCCTTATGAATGTAGATGCAAAAATTCTCAACAAAATCCTAGCAAACCAAATTCAGGCACTTATAAAAAAAGTAATCCGTCATGACCAAGTGGGCTTCATCTCAGAGATGCAGGGATGGTTCAACATATGCAAATTTATAAATGCAATTCACCACATAAATAGAAGCAAAAACAAAGATTATATGATCCAATCAAGAGATGCAGAAAAAGCATTTGACAAAATTCAATACCCTTTATGATAAGAACACTTAACAAAATAGATGGGGCTTACCTAAAAATGATACTAGCCATATATGACAAACCCACAGCCAACATCATACTGAATGGGGAAAAATTGAAAACATTCCCACTTAGAACTGGAACCAGACAAGGTTGCCCACTATCTCCACTCCTATTCAACATAGTGCTGGAAGTCCTTGCTAGAGCAATTAGACAAGAGAGGGGAATCAGGAGCATCTGAATGGGGGCAGTAGAGATCAAACTCTTTGCTGATGATAGGTATTATATCTTGAAAACCGCAAGGATTCAACCAAGAGGTTATTGGAACTGATAAGTGAATTCAGTAAAGTCTCAGGATAAAAAATCAATACATACAAATCAGTAGCATTCCTATATGCCAACAACAGTCAAACTGAGAACCAAACGAAAAACTCAGTACCCTTCACAATAGCAACAAAGAAAATAAAGTACTCAGGAATATATTTAGCTAAGGAGGTAAAAGACCTCTACAGGGAGAACTATGAAATATTGAGGAAGGAAATAGCAGAGGACGTAAACAGGTGCGAAATTATTCCATGTTCGTGGGTCAGCAGAATCAACATTGTTAAAATGTCTATACTACCCAAAGTGATCTACACATTCAATAGAATCCCTATTAAAATACCAACATCATTTCTCAAAGATATAGAAAAAATAATTATACACTTCGTATGGAACCAGAGAAGACCCCATATAGCAACAGCAATCCTAGGAAAAAAGAACAAAATGGGAGGCATCAATTTGCCAAATCTGAAACTATACTACAAGGCTATAGTAACTAAAACAGCATGGTACTGGCACAAGAACAGGGACATAGACCATTGGAATAGAACTGACATCCCAGATAAAATCATCTTTATGTAGCCATCTAATCTTTGACAAAGTAGACAAAAACATACATTGGGGAAAAGAATTCTTATTCAATAAATGGTGCTGGGAAAACTGGATAGCCACATGTAGAAGACTGAATCAGGTTCCACACCTTTCACATCTCACAAAAATCAACTCACGGTGCATAACAGACTTAAACCTAACGCATGAAACTATAAGAATTCTAGAGGAAAACATTGGAAATACTCTTCTAGACATCAGACTAGGGAAAGAATTTATGAAGAAGACCCCAA
>CAUYSK010027062.1:0-30201 GCA_963575035.1 Avahi laniger | reverse complement strand
GAATACAAGAGGTGCTATACCACCATTGTTTCTTAAAGCTGAATAGTACTCCATGGTATACATATACCACAGTTTATTAATCCACTCATGTATTGATGGACACTTGGGCTGTTTCCACATCTTTGCAATTGTGAATTGTGCGGACTGAGGGGGGGGGAAGGGCAACACATGTAACCTAAACATCTGTACCCTCATATTATGCTGAAATTAAAAAAAAATAAATAAATAAAGATCTCAAATTCACAACCTAATCTTACACCTTACATAACTAGGAAAAATAACAAATTAACCTCAAAGCTAGGAGAAGAAATAAAATAATAAAGAGTAGAGCAGAGATAAAAAAGAGAAAAATTATAGAAAAAAAATCAATTAAACCAAGAATTGGTTTTTAAAAAGATCAGCAAAATTGACAAACTTTAGCTAGATTAAGTAACAAAAAAAGGAGAGAAGACTCAAATAAGTAAAATCAGAAATGAAAGTGGGCACATTATTACTGATTTTAGAGAAATAAAACAGATTATAAGAGAGTGTTAAAAAAAATTGTATGCTAACAGATTCAATAACCACATCAACACAGACAAATTTCTAGAAACACATAACTAGTTAAGACTGTATTGTGAAGAAATGCAAAATCTAAATAGACTTATAACTAGTAAGGAGACATGAAATCTTATTCTTTGATTCTTATTCAAAGTAATTAAAAATTTCCCACAAAAGAAAAGTTCTGGACAAAGTGACTTCTTTCTGGTAAATTCTACCAAACATTTAAAGATTTAACACCAATACTTCTCAGAGAACACTTCCTAACTCATTCTACGGGGCCAGCATTATCTGACACCAAATCTAGACAAAGACACACACACATAAAAAAAATACTACAGACCAATATCCCTTAAAACATTAATGCAAAAATCCCTAACAAAATATTGTTGTAACAAATTAAATTCAACAGCTTATTAGAAGGATCATACACCATGACCATTGAGTGTTTATTTCTGGAATGCAAGAATGGTACAACACAAGCAAATTAATCAATGCAATATGCCACATTGACAGAATGAAGGGAAAAAAATGCATGATCATCTTGATGTAGAAAAACCATTTGATAAAATTCAACACTTGTTCATGATTTTAAAAAAGCACTCAACAAACTAGAAATAAAAATGAAACTACCTCAACATAATATAGGCCATATATCAAAACCCCACAACTGATACCATACTCAATGGTAAAAGATTGAAAGCTTTTCCTATAAGATCAGGAGCAAAACAAAGATGTCCATTTTTGCTACTTATATTCAACATATATTAAAAGTTCTAGCCAGAGCAATTAGTCAAGAAAAAGAAATAAAAATCATCCAAAAGAGGAAGGAACAAATAAAATTATCTCTGTTCTCAGATGACATGATCTCATGTCTTAAAACCCTAAAGATTCCACACACACACAAAAATAAAAATCTGGTAGAAATAATAAAAAAAAATCCAGCAAATTTGAAGGGCACAAAATCAACATGCAAAAATTAATGACATTTCTATACACTAGCAATGCACATTATAAAAATAAAATTAAGAAAACAATTCCATTTACAATAGATTGAAAAAGAATAAAATACTTAGGAATAAACTTAATCAAGAAGGTAAAGGACTTATACACTGAAAACTACAAAAATGTCACTAGAAGACATTAAAGAAGACACAAATAAATGGAAAGACACCCCATGTTCATGAATTGGAAGATGTAATATTGGTAACATTAAGTAATCATTTTGCAGGTGAGGACCACAGAAAGGTGAAGCAATGGTCACAACTGCTTCCACTGGACATAATCCCGGCCCCTCGATGCCAGCATTACAATGGAGCTTGCTCCAGAGTCAAAAAGAATAAAATCCAGATTTGAGGTGCATGGAATTCCATGCTCGTTGTAGTTTTCTGGGTTTTTGTTTGGTTGATTGGTTGATTTTCCTTTCAGGATCTAGTAACAGGGTTGCTCAGACTTCCTCCATGGGGATAAAAACAATCCTGGACTCCTGTCTCCTTTCAAAGTGTCATTACATATAATATGCTCTCGAAACTTCCTGGAAATTCGCCTGTTGCGGACTTTCCAGAAAAAAAGATGATGTTTTCAGAAAGAGACCTAGGAAGAATACCCCTTCTTTGGTATGAATTCAACAGAAAGCCAGAGGTTGGCTTCCTTTTACAGCAGGAAACAGCCTGTTTGGTGTTGGTTTTTCCAAAGGCCTCTTGTCCCCTCCTTTGTACGCAGAGGGTCATAAAGACAGGTGCAGGCGGGAAGCCAGAGGAACAGATGAAACTGACCTTTAACGTTTTGTTTCAGGCCAGTGTGTGTAGCTCCCAACAGCGTACTGACCAGCACAAACAACTTCCGCCCTCCGCCCTCCTCCCTTGTCTTCCCGTAGTGGGCGAGGCATTCATCTCATCCCGTGACATGTCTTTCTAAGACAGAGAGGCTGTGTACTGAGTTATGACGATCACTGCGAATTTCCTCTGTGACCTGTTATTTTTCTTTCACACAATGAACATATCAAGTGGATGTGAATTTTTAAATCATACATGTCATTATTTAATTCTTTGAAGTCCTTAATATTGCCTTCTTGCCTTAGTTCCTGTGTCTTTGCCAAGTTGTGCTGTAGCTTTATATTCCGTTTTGTTTCTTAGAACCTAGACATGGGGGTGGAGGTGGGACGAGGGAGATAGGTATTTAACTCCTGGGACAGTCTGCATTTATGAGATACTAACTGCGCACTCAGCACCGTCACAGGCGCTAGAGGAAGGGGAAGGACAGGTGCCACCATTGCCTGCCCTGACGGGAGCAAAGCCTTGCTCACATAAGGGAGGCTCAGATGGCTTGCGCTGTCCACTGTATGAATTGACTTTGCTGCAGTTACTAACAGAAACCCTAAATGCCAGTGGCTTCCAACAACAAACATGGATTTCTTGCTTATGGGCTGCACCTCTGTTCCAGAATCAGCCTGAGGGAGCACCTCCCATGAGAGGCAGGTGCAAATCAGCATTCTTCCTAAAACTTCCTCTTCGACACAGCACGCATCCTGTCTCCTCCTCCCATCCCATCCGTCAGGCAGGTGACAAGGCCAAGCCCAAAGTCTAAGGGGCAGGAATGTACCCACCACAGAGGAGGAGGCCCTGACCATCACGGAATGGGGCTGGGGTATCTGACACCCTTTGGGGAAGGGGTGGTAAAAAAGTGTGACTAACGTAATCCATGACATCCACGAAATTCTCGTGAGTGGTGTGCACTGCAGTGACCGACGTTGGTGAGGGCAGGTGAAGGCAGAGAGCCGGCGTGGCAGACAACATCTGAAGACGGAGAAAAGAGAGAGGGATACGAGACGGGAATTTCTTTTTTTTTATTTTTTTA
This sequence comes from Avahi laniger, assembly GCA_963575035.1. Lineage (NCBI taxonomy): Eukaryota > Metazoa > Chordata > Mammalia > Primates > Indriidae > Avahi > Avahi laniger. The sequence continues at coordinate 26,805 of CAUYSK010027062.1, read as the reverse complement.
TTTTTTTATTTATATTATTATTCCAAGGTATTGTGAGGGTACAAACATTCTAGTTACACTTTATGTCTTTGCCTCACCCAAATGCAGGTTAAAGGCATGCCCTTCCCTAGCAGATGACAATTCTATAGGGAGTTGACTTAGGGAGCTAGCTGAAACTAAATCATAAGTTTCATTCATCATTCCTCTTAATCTGCTTCTTTGAGATTTTAAATTTGTTCCTGATTTACAGGATAAACTAATATACAAATATTCCCATTAGCCTATCTTTCCAGGTCAAAACCTCTCAAGCACCATCAATGATCTGACCCTACCCATCCCTCCTTCCCAACTATGCAAATCACTGACTCCACCTGCATGGCACAGGTGTGGTCAACAGTCTCAAAGTGAGCCTTGACCGTGGCTCCCTCAATCCATCTGTCTGTCAGATGGCCACATATCCCACTGATGTGTACAGTTTACTTCCTTTCCACAGGTATTCTTGCTCCTTTGTTCACTTTAAACATCTTTCAACACATGACAGTTTTTATGTGCTTGGCCAATTATATTATCTAGCTTTAACCAACTTAACTCTCATGAGTAACTTAAATAAGTTTCTTCAGAGAAATTGAAGATTGAGAACACTATGAATAACGTAGGCATGAGGAAATAACAAGAAAATGGCTCAGCTGACACATCTCTTACACCTATTAAATCTCCTCATTAGCCACATCGGGGGGTAATGTGATCTAATCCAACATGACTAGAAGTTAACCAAAACAAATTCAAAATTATCAAGAACAATATTTGAAACGTAGATTTGTACCCAATGGAAGTAATGATATAACATTAATTTAAAAATAACAAAATATGGTTTATTTCATCTTTAACTTCTCTTTTAAAGTCTTATTTCTTGTGTATGTTAAAATTTTTTATAATGTTAGTATTATAGAATATATGTATAATTATAAATAAATATGTATTGGTGGTTGCTACTCAAAGTCCTTCTAACTGATTGGTACATGGGTTTAAATTATTATTCTAGTTAAGAATTATTATTTACCCTTTGTTCTAGCATTTGAAGTTTAATTTCCTTCAAGGGAATTCTGTGTGAATTTTCACTACACTGTAGACTCTTTTAAAAATCATGTTTAGTACTTAATTGCATTTGATTATTGGCTTACCCATGCTTTTATTCAATCACCAAATAGATGCTGCATGCCTATAATATGCGTGTGCTAGACTCTGGATGGCAAAGGTGGAACATCTTTAAGGGACTTATGATTCCTCCTTTCATTTAATTCCCTAATGTTTACACGTGTCAGTCAAGTCTCCTGAAGGGGCTACTTCTCATTCATCAGTCATCAACCTGGCACAGACTTGAGCCTGTAGATTTTGCATCCAGTGTGTGTGTCTCAATTCACTGATTTAAGCAAACCTTATGTGTCAAAATATGAACTTATAAATAAGATATGTAGTTGCAAAGGAATTCTGTGCTTTACAAGAAATGTTTACTATAAAAGAGATTTGGGTAGTGAAGTCCCCTAGTCTTTAATACTTAATTTTCAAAGATTCCATGTACAGTGGCACTGGAACACACTTTTGGGGGAAGTGGGATACATCTGCCAATCAAGGCTTTGATTATTTTTTAAGCCCCACTAGGGCACAGAGCTCTACGGGTGTGTGGGACAGAGGCTTGTGCTTCCATAAGCTGGACAGCTACTTGAAGCTGAAGGTATTTATTTATTAAAAGATAACAATATTAAATGAATGAAAAATAAAGACCATTGGCACATATTCCTGGCAGCCCCTGTTTCATATTTTGGCTCATAAAATTGCCAGATTGTAGAATGACACTTAAATGTTCTTGGATCCAAGAGTTTTTTTGTAATATAGACTCATTTATTCATACAGCGCTCTATGCATGAATTTACAGTATGCAATGCACCACAGGGGCATTTTCTATTCCCCATTTAAAGAGAAAAGCTGGATGTGGGGGGTCCCTATCATATGCCAGGCCCCATTCTAAAAGTTAGGAACACTGCGCTGGAGAAAAAGGACAAAAATCTCTGCCATCGTAATAAGGTAGAGCGAAAATAAACAAAATACCTATGTAAAATATATAGTGTGTTGGACGGAGAAATGTGCCTCAAAGGAAAATGAAGCAGAAGGGGGAGTTGGGGGGTGTCAATGTTAAACAGTGTAGTCAGGTCACATCTCAGAGAGAAGGTAACATTTGAATTCTGCAAGGTTTTAGAACCTAAACCCAGAGTACTCAGTAACCTTAGAAAACAGTTATAGTAAAATTCATTATGCTTGATACAGGGAGACAGGAAGATATAGGAACTGGGACACATGAGATGTGGCATTTTATCTATTGTTTGTCCTACTGAAATGTAATTTCAAATTTCAGGTAACTTCCTTGTCTTTAGAGTCAGATTCTTCTTTAGCGTTTTTAAAAGCTATTTCACAAACACTTCATTCGCTTATCCAGTAAGTGTCCCCAAGGTTTCATAAAGAATCCTTCTCACTATAAAAATTAGCAAGCCCCTTCTTTAAAGCATATGCCTTCTAAAAGGTGAATTAGGTGGCTGTGTGGAGATTTGCTGAAATCAACATAATTCTGAATGATCTTCTGGCAGCCAAACTGAGCTGAAGGGAATATCAATCACAGGGCAGGAACAAGAAAAATTATAACTGCCTGGAAGTAAAGTATGAAACCAAGCCAACCTCACATCGTTTGCTCTGAAACTCTGGAGCACGTCCACATACCTCACAGGGGTAACAGATGTGATTTTGGATTAGAAAGTTGATATTCGGGCAAGAAGGGGATTAGGAGATTCTGATTTCTTTCTCGGCTCGGTAATATTTTGTCTCTGGAGGCTAGTGACTGCATTTTTCTGCTTTTAGTCGTCCACTGTGGGAATAGGGTCTGCAGCACCTGCGTGCCTTAATTGTGGGCCTGACCCTATCCCTTCTGACCCATAGAGAACACTTAGTCCGAATGCCAAGTCTATTCTATATACTTGTAAGGTATTTAATCATGTAATCCTCCAAATAATACTATGAGGTCAGTACTAGGATCCTTGTCATTTTACAAGGAGAAAACTGGGCAGCTTGCTCAAGGCGTAAGGTCACATCTGCCCTCTCTGTCTAAATCTGTACTGTTGCTGACTATCCTGCCAGCCTCTCCCACCCATGCACATATGTTCCATTTTTTTTTTTCTGCAACTCATTCATCTTCTCCCCATTACAGATTGTTTTGTAGCTGTGACCTAACTTGGCTGTGCAGACTGAAGACTTGGGACAACGATTTGCTTTTCGTTTACAACTCAGTTGTTTACAGCAGAATACGAAAAATATAGTTAGCAATGGCATTAGAATAATGTGGTCATTTTCATTTAGGTATCTTTAATTTAGTTATTTAAACATCATAAATACTCTGTAAATACAAAATAGATCAGGTTTCTCAAAACTTTTGGTTTCAAGACCCCTTAGCCCTCTTAAAAATTCTTGAAGACTCCAAAAAGTTTTTGTTTTCTGGGTTATATCTATTTATATTTATTATATTGAAAATTAAAACTGAAAAATTAAATAAACATATTTCCATGAAAAATAACATTTTCTAAAACAAAAAACATAGTGAGAAAAGTAATATTCCTCTGCATTTTTGCAAATTTCTTCAGTAACTACTTAATGGACAACATCTGGATTCTCATATCTGTTTTTGATCTGTTAAATCTGGCCTTATAAAGATATGTAGCTGGGAAAAGGAGGGCTATTTTCAAAATAGCCTTGATAATTGTAAATATTCTTTTTGGACATTATACCAAAACTCAACAAGCAGTAGTTTCTTAAAGGTCAGTTGCAATATGTAACATTAAATTTCTGTACCCTATTACATTAAAATCCACTGGTCTGTTTTGCACTTTGAATAGATCTTTTACCCATGCATGATTTTGTAACATTAAGCATTGGTCATTGGAAAAATACTGGTTCAGTGAGTTAGACATATCTTCCAAAGGTTAATTATATAATATCAAAAACATTGCATTCATTATTATCACCACTGATCTCATTAGAAAAGTCTTTTAAGTATTAGGAAACTGCCAAGCTTACAGTGGTGGAAACAGATTCTCCAAAATTCTAATTTTCACTGGTAAGCTCAAATTGTATCATTGGCAACAAATACTAATATCAGTAGTTTTGCTTGAAGTGAAAGGCTTACTTCATTTCCCAGATAATTTCTACCAATTTGCCAAAACCAAATAATCATAGGTTGTTTCTCAGTCATTATTTCAAGTAAAAACTGTTCCATGAAAAAAGTGGTTACTTTAGCTGGTAGGCCAATAACACAAGTGCTTTTTCTTAAAATACGAGACCATTTAGTGTCTCTGCAGCCCCCCTGCTTTCCTCCACCCATGGCAGGCATCACCCGTTGATTATAGCACTCTTCCCTGCTGACCCGAGAAGCTGCCTAAGACCCTTTCTCAACGCCATCCTCCTTGTGAGTGGTTCTTAGCCCTGGTTGCACATTGGAATCACCTGGGAAGCTGTTAGAACAATTCTAATGCCCAATAAACCCCCCGCTTCCCAATTCCTATTTCATTTCACTGAAATCGGCAGAATCCAGACATAGGAACTTTTAAACCTCCCAGATGATTCTAATGTGCAGCCAGGGTTGAGAACCACTGGTCTATGTAGAGTCCTAAATCTCCAAAAATTCGAGAATTTGCTAATTTAGGAAATGTGGATTTGGTCCTATAGTCCACATTTTTCTCTCCCCTATCCTTTATCAATTCTGAAAAGTAATAGAAAATTATATATTTGCTTGCCTGAATAAAAATATTTTATTTCCTGGGCATCTATTATTCTTGATGCCCATTATCTTTCTTCATAGTTCAACTCTCTGAAGTCTCTGCACACACCAGAGATACACTTGCAGAGGCCATTGCAAATGTAAAGCAAATGAACTTATTTTTAATGCTTTTTCAATGGATCTTTACCAGGGTGACCCCAGGATTTTCTTAGAAGCTGCATGTGGCCTGTGGTGCTCAACTACTTGGAGGTATATTTATTCCATGGAAGTCCCTTTCCTAATGACTGGGGGTGGGTTGCTAGCTCCAGACCAAGAGTTAGAGGGTTTGTGCTGCTGCCTCCTCCCACCCCAATTCTTCTTTGGCTGCAAGAAACTCTAGAGTAGGGGGACCAACTCTTTCTGTTTGCCCTGAGATTTTCCCAGTTTTAGCCCTAAAACTGCCTTGTCCCAGGAGACTCCTCTATCATGGACAAATCAGGACAGCCGGTCACCCTATTCTGGGGTCCGTGGACAGATAGGAAATTATCTCAGCTCAGAGGTCTCTGCTCAACAGACTCACATTGCAGGTGAATACGATCACTATATATACTTCTCTGTATACAAACGGTCGGCCCTCCACATCCTTGGGCTCTGCATCCACAGATTCAACTAACTATAGATCAAAAATATTCAGGAAAAAACAATAAAAATAACAATACAACAATAAAAGATAATACAAACAAAAAACCAATATAGTATAACAACTATTTATATATCATTTACATTGTATTAGGTGTTATAAGTAATCTACAGATGATTTAAAGTGTGGGAGAGGATGTTTGTAGGTTACACAAATACTACACCATTTTATATAAGAGGCCGGAGCATCCTCAAAGTTTGGTATCCTTGGGAATCCAGGAACCAATCCCCCTTGGATACCAAGGGACAACTGGATGAATGTATATGTAATATATTTACATGTACATTCAATTCTCGTTATTTGTGGTAGCTATGTTCTATCAAGTTACCACAAACACTGAATGAGACAGTATTGAAGTATTGCTTCTAGGAAAAATGCAGGGTTAGGTTCACTGCAAGCCTCTGGTCATAACATTTTCATCAACTGATCAATATGTAACCTTTTTAAAAAATATGTATTTCTGCTTAAATACATCTTATTTAATATATATTGTTGATTCATTAAAATTGTACTCCCTGGCAACAGCAATGTAACTCATGCCTGAACAAAGCTTATCTAATACATGTATTTTCTCTATAAGGCATATCACATCTTCTCCTGCTTAGGAACACTAGAGAGCACTTCAGCGTTACACTTCGGGACACTTTAAACAGTGAAATCACTACAAAAAAAGGCACTAAATAGGCCATGAAAAGAATAGACAATTATTTACAGTGTGAGAGCTGAAACAAGAAGGCAGAGCATTGCCTTATTCGACCTTAGCTGGGAACAACTAAAATGTTTTGCTACTTTGCACATGTCTTTGAATGATCATGAAAGCTCTATGAGTATTGATTCAGGGTCACAAAGACAGTTTAGCAAGAAGGTGAATTTGAAAATATGAAACCATTGAGATAGATAGATAGATAGAGATGAGTAGGTACGTAGATAGACCAATTGATCAATGGATCTCAGATCTTTGTAGATCTTCTACAAAAGGAAAAAGACGTTCTGCTATTAAGACATGATTTTCTATGAAGTCATTGCAATCGTGCCTGGAGAAATACAATGTCACCTTTACTGAGGTCAAATGAAATTGTGTTCGAGTTTAGATGACCAGCATATCCTCCAATTTGTCTTTCCCTGTACTTCCCACTATCAGCAGATCATATTGCCTTCGAACTAATTGGAACTTTCTTTCATTAGCAAGTCACTATAAATGCAAGTGCTATTTTCCATCCACATATTAACTCTTCTCCCCATTACAGATTGTTTTGTAGCTGTGACCTAACTTGGGTGTGCAGATTGAAGACTTGAGACAACTATTTGCTTTTCATTTACAACTCAGTTGTTTACAGCAGAATTCGAAAAGTGTGGTTAACAATGGCATATGCTGAAATCCTTTTATTGTTCTTTCTTGGTTCTCCCAGTAAAAGGGCAAAAAAAAGATGTTTGAATAATGTCATCTTTTAAAAGAAGAGATTCATTGGTTTGAAAACAATGAACTATGCCTGAAGGAGAATTGTAATTATGAGAAAGTCAAAGGAGAAACTTATTTGCTAATCCTTTTTTAATGGAATCTGATATGCTTGGTAAGACATTTATGAAGTGGTATTAATTGGAGATATTGAAATCTGTTTCATTTTAGGAGCTGGTTGTGACCTGGTTATTTGTGATCATTTTAAAAGAATACCTCTAAAGTATTTTTCTCTTTCCCTCCCTCCATTAACAACTTGGTTTCCATTAGAGCAGACCTTTGGCTACTGGAAGACCTCCCTCTCCTTCCCTTCCTTGTACTCTCCTGTGACAGTTAATTTTATGTGTAAACTTGACTGGGTTAATGGATACCGAGATAGCTGGTAAAATATTATTTCTGGCTGTGTCTGTGAGGGTGTTTACAGAAGAGAGTTACTTGAACAATAACTTAATAAAGAAGATCCACACTCACCAATGTGGGCTGGCATCATCTAATCCATTGAGGGCCCAGATAGAGCAAAGGCAGAGGAAGGGCAAATCTATTTCTTCTCCCATTCGTTTTATTTCTCTGGAGAATCTTAATAAAACTCCTATAAGCATTTTTAAACCAATTCTAATGTCACTTCTTCTGTGCAAACACCCCTGACTCTCGCAGCCAAAGCTGGTTGCTCCTTTCTCTGTGTTCCTCAGACCTCTGGCCGTGTCTTCATCAGAGGCCTCACATCCTTGCCTGGAATTTTTGTGTCAAGTTGACTCTCTTTCTTCAGTGTGCCCCTCAAAGGCTGGACCATGCCATGTTCATTTTTGTACTTCCAGTGCCTGGTACATTTCGTGACATGGAGTAATGTCTATTGTTATTGGAAATTTCCACGAACACCCACAGCAGTCCTGGACACCGCTCTGGAACTGTGAGGGTGGTGAAATCTAATGCCTGTCAGCAAAGAAGGAATTTTGATCTTCCTACCTTGTTTTAGGGATAGATGTACCAACAGGTGTTTTTTTCTTTTGATATGGCTGGCTTTATATTGAAACAAATATAAAGGCTTTATATTGGGATGGTTTCTACCTCTGTCCTTAATTAGCTGTAAAACCTGGAGCATCCTATTTAACTATTTTGAGCCTATAAACTGGAAGTAGCACTTCAAAGGCAGATACATTTGATTGCCACTTCTTTCTGTTGGTAGAACCCCCATCCTACCATAAAGTGAAAATGACAGCTATTCAATTTCTCAGGCTCCTTTGCAACTAGGGATGGACAATTGGACTTGAGGTGAAGTTATCTGGCGTGGGACACTGCTGGGAAATGTTTTTTTCCCAAAATAAAAAGAGAAGGAGGGATACATCCCTTTTTTTAAATCAGACATTGTTGTATCTACATGGCCTACCTGCATCTGGGGCAGTCACCTGCAAGTGTGAGGGGGCATGTTTACATGACTAATTCAAATATACTGAACATAGTGGAGAGAGAATGAAAAGAGCCTTATCATCAAAGCCTCTTGATGACATTATAGAACTGAACGAACCTTGGAAAGACCATGGTTTCCAGGCTTCTTGTTATATGAGTTAATAAATATTCTTATTGCTGAACCAGATTTTGTTCGTTATGCTATTACAAAACTCATTGGACATAAATACTTCATGATGTTGTAAAGAATGATGAAATAATAACTGTAAAGAATTTGGCATAGAGTTGGTTATTAAACAATGATAGCAATAATTATTATTATAATGTTATTTTTAATATTATAAGATGATGCCAGAAATATCAATGGATTAAAAAAATAAGTCACTTGGTAGAGCCTGCATGTTTCATTATGAAGATTATTGTTATCAAGGGCAGGCATACTATCCAGCACAGAGGAAATATTCAATGATTCTATTTTTTTGACACTATGGAGTATATACATGAAAGAATATACATAAATATATGTAAATAATGAAACAGAAGTATTGATGGCATCTGTGAGCCCTTCCCTCTCCCATCTCCCTTCCTTTCTCCCTATTCCTCCCTTGCAGAGAAACCTATATCAAGTTTTAAAAGCCATTTTTAACCAGTAGAAATCACTCTGGAAGAGGTAAATTTCTACCCACTGTAGGTATATAATTCTTTGTCCTATTATACTGGAACAGTTTTGGTACCTCCTATTCAGTTGTTTGTTCAGAGTTTGAGATATTAACCTCTAAAATAAAATTTTAATATTCTCATTGACTGGTGGGTTTAGAGCCACTTTCTTTAGAAGATCCAGAACTATAACTAAGACCAAGCCACCAAATCCTGCTAACCCAGCTCTCCTATTGGATTCAGCTGGTCTGTCTGAGCAATGTGTTAAGGTTCCTAGCCATGCTCAGGCCTACTGAACTGCACCCATGCTGGAGATTCATAGCTTTTTCAGACATTTTCCGGGAACAGCTTAAATAGTTGTACAGCCTAAAATCTTCACTTGAAAAAGAGGTGTGATTAGGTATTTGGGTTTCAAGAAGCTTTATTTACTGCGTGCAAAGTAGAGGTGGTAAATAAAGGACTAACAAGGAGAATGTTGACTGTTCGAATTGTCAGTATATGTGAAATATTTTCTTTGGAAAAATGTTAACATGGACAATTTTACTTTCAGATAATGCAAAGATGGTGGTACCATGTAGAGTCCTCACAGTTGTACATTGTTTGAGCAGGTGAGTGCAGTAGTGTGGTGGTTTACAGAGTGGGCTCTGAAGCTCCTTCAGAGTCTGAAGCTGGCACTGTGACTAACCAGTCATGGACTTTGGGCAAGTTTCTGTCACTTTTCATGGGCTCAGTTTATAAAATGGGTTAAGCATGGTACCTGCTTCATAGAGTGGTTGTGAGGATTCAATGAATTAAAAACATGAAACATTCAGAACAATACCTGGCATATAAATGCTACATAAAAGTTAGCTATTATTATTATGTAAGTGTCAAAAATTCTAAATATGAATGCAGAAATATTTGAATTACCACAAAAACTAAAACAAGCCATCTCAGAAGCTATATAGACCATTAATTTTTCCAAGTTAATTTATTTTGTGAATTAATAACAGTTTGGAAATTCTAGAAATGTCCAAAACCCCCAAACCAACTCAGTTTAAACAAATGTGGGCCAGTGTCTTGATAACTTGCAAAAAACAGTTTACCTAGAAGTGAAACATGCTCAATATTTTACTGAGAAATCCAATTTCCTTTTTAAAAAAGTTACATGATTACATCAAAACACTATATAACTTAAAATTTTCATAGTGATCTGAACCCAATTTTAGCTCATTATCTATAGATATCTAGATCTTTTTCTCTTTGCAATCATTCCTTAGTCTTTTTCAACTTTTTCCTGTTTATGGAGTAAAAATATTGTAACACTTTCAATTCTGCAAAAAGTTGCTGTTATTGAAGTAAGCAAGCCAGTAAGGGTCAAGCTATCTAGGAATCTATAAGTTTCAAGATAATTGCATAATTAATAAATTTCATTCTTTAAAATTATGCCACCCAGACAAGGATATGCTATTCTAGCCTTAAAAATATACACAAATGCTTGCAAGGAAAGTAGACATCAAATGCTAGTTTATCATTTTCAAAAACTAATACTCAATAATGTTTTTAACAGAACATTGAAAAGGCAAGCTGCCTGAAATCTTTCTTTTCTGAAAGAAAGCTGAGAATAAAGAAAAACCTTGTTATTATCTTTCTTAGGTAGATAATTCTCCAACTTTGAGCTGATTTTTAGAATAACATTCTGAAAAGCCACATTCTTCAATTTTTTCTTTTGTCCTCAAAGGATAAATGTTTCGATTTTTCTGTATATCAGTTTTGGGTAATTGAATACATTTTTCTACGCATTGATAAAAAACTCTATTAGAATTTAAACATATTTACATATTTTAAATGTTCATTCAATCACATGTAAAGGGAATAAGTTCCCATTCTTTATTATTTTTGATTCAGTTTGCAGGAACGAAATCATAGTTTCTGTGGGCACATGGGAGAGTAATAAATCATGCTTAGTAAAACAATGCTGTCTGGGCAAAACAATTCTTAAAAATAAATGCCAGTAATAAAAGTTAAGAAACAGTTGATAAAAACAGATGTATCCTTTGTTTTGTATGAACCTCAAATTTTGTAACACGGCAAAAATTAAAGACAAATTGGACTCAGTTCAACACTATGCATTTGGCCCAAAGTAAACTTATTCTTGTGAAAAAAATGAGGATAATTTTTGTATTTATAAAGCTATTATGGCTTGGGTTTATTTAAGTGTAGAATTTACTATATCTTCCTCAAAAAGATGTTTGAATGAAATTGATTTAGGATTTAAAATAGAAATCAGAGGATATGAGAGGAGGCTTAACTTCATGCCTATGCTATTTGAGACAATAATGTAACCAAATAAATTGTGTCTTTAGTTTGATTGATTTTTTTAAAAAGCAGAAAACCTGACATGGTCTGCTATCAAATAAATTTTTTTAATTTAAAATATTTTTCCCCAAATAGCATTCAGTGTGGCTACATTTATGTTTTAAAACCCAAATCCTTCTCCATTTGTGCTGAGGGTTTATTTTCCAGCATCTTTTCGTTGCATCGATCCCCAAATGCTTACGAATCTTAAAGCTTGTAGAATTCTATCTAATTTGAGCTTCAAAAATAGTGTTATTTTGTGGATTGACAAAAGATTTAGAGTTCTGTACTTTGGACTTACTCTTTAAAAACTAGGGGCTTGGGAACTTAGCCTCTTAAAGGTAAATCTTTTGTGTGGGCTCAAGGGACCCAGAATGAATTGTACTGAGCCAGAATTTCTTCTTCCACTATGCCATGGTCCCCCATGTAAATGACCTCTCATTGATTATCCTGAACAATGGTTCCACTATTTCTTTTGCTTCAATTAAACAAACTTTTTGAAAGACCGCTGGGGACTTTAGCATTGAAAAATTTCTAGAAAACTCAAAGAAGCAGCCCATCTTTAATTATACAATATCTGTTTAGCAAATGTGTTGTAATCACTGAGTGAAAGAAAAAAGTAACTACAGGACTTCTAGCCCAATCTTAGAAACCATTTTGAAGAAAGATGTTTGTTATGGGTCCAAATGAGAAAGAAAAGAAAGAAAGAGAGAGAGAATGTATTTGAACTTTTTGCTAGGAAAAAAAATGTGGTTTTTGTTCATTAGAAAAAGGAACGATGTGGTAAGATTTAAGTCAGATGAACTACATGTCAGCTACAATTGAACTTTCCATGATTTACTCATTACATGACATAATTTACTCATTATATAGATGCAAGGTGCCTATCTTTCTTTGTATCTACTTATTTTAAAAATAAATGGCCAGAATGATTTATTCATGGTAGTTGAGAGGTACCTCCTCAAATATAAGTTAGACAGAAGAATTTGGGCATTACTTCATTACTTACAGGGAAGAATGAAATGGAAAAATGTATTTTGCAAAGGTGTAAATCTTGCCTGGGATTGGTGATTTCCTTAGCTAGGAAAACGTGATATAATTTCTCTGATACTTACTCACCAATCCTTCCAACACTCCCTTTTTTAGTTCCTGGATTTTGCCTTTGGTTAATTTTTTTTTTTGGTCTCATGGCAACTGTGTTTTTATTGTGAACTGCCTTAATTGCTTTCTGGAAGTAAGTAGAGAATGAATGTATGAATGAATGAATGAACGAGTGGATTCTAATAGGATGGAGTTGTGAAGTACCCCTGGCTAGGGTGCCCCTTGACAGAAAAAGTTTGAAATATGCTTGCCTGGAGAAAAGAATCGCTCTCCAAATTGCTTTCCTCTCATTTGTGATCTCACCTTAATGTAAACAGTAGAAAAAGATTAAAACAGTTTAGGATTTTCAGAGAGGGTTGTGTTGACATCTTGAATGAACCCATGGTTTAATCTTGCCATTTCTCAATAGAAAAACAGATGCGTCATCTCATTGTAACTACACTACCCATTATATCTACAGCATGGGATACTAAAATCCATGCATCTTGCCTTTGAGGTCATTCTCACTTCCTAAGGTGGTGAAAGGCAAAATATTTTTTTTCAAAAAACATTTGTAGCTTTTACTGTTTCCCCACATCACTGCCCTAGTCTCCCACACTTTAATTTGTATTTACTATTCCTGAAGGAGAAGTTGATAGCCAAATAGTACTTTAGAATGTGTAGCTATTATAGAGAAGGAAGGCTCTGGGAAGTGTTTTGGGTGGAGAAAGGAATATGTAAATGGATAGAGACCCTCATCACAGGAGGATGATGCCTACAGCTGAAGGAAGTTTGCCCTCTAAAGCAGAAAGCAGTAGAAGGAAGAGGAGTAGGAGTTTAGTCTAATCCAGGGATTTCTAAAATCAACCATACTTAGTATGTAAAGATTTCAATAATGTGGGATAGTTAGAGAAGTTTATTTTCCACTTTTCTGAATGAATTGCTAGATATTTGTACCTTTATGGATTCTATAAAGCACTGAAGGTTAAGAAACTACCCAGATCGCTTCCATTTACTCATCCACATTTCTGGGAACATTTTTTTCCCATTCATCTCAAATTCATTAATCTTAAATAATAACAACTATTTATTCACTTACTTTAGATTTATTTATTACTTAACAAGAAATAAACTGATGTCAAGGTACCCTTCTCAGTGTTAATTTCTTACACGTTACCTACGTGTATTCATGTAGATAATAGCAATCATTCTGGTTAATACTATGAACTATAATGTGTGAACATTTCAGTGCGATGGTCCATTGCTGATAAGCCAACTCTCAGATACATCTTTCCTTAAAGGGATTTAGTGCTGTCCATATAAACCAGTACCAAGTCCCCAACTCCTACTGACTACATAATAAATTCAGGCTTAAATTTTTGGATAAATAATGAAGAAGGTTGAAATGTAAATACCAGTACAAAACAGTACAGTCATGCTTTGCAACAAAATTCATTTGCTTGCAAGTGCTCTCTTCATATGTATTTTGAGAGTACAATTGTAATACAACCTTACATCATAGTGACCACCTCCCTGTGTCAAATGCTGCAGGGAGTTTTGGGAATGCTTCCAGATCCTGCTTGAACTGTAACAAATCAAGTACCATTAAAAAAAATAAAAACTTAAGCAATAAGAAAATCTTGGACATATTCCATATGATATTCTGTATGAAACCATTAATTAGGAACACCCTTCCCCTTTCTATATGGGTGGAGATGAAGTGAGGAACTCTAAGAATATTATACAGGAAGTGTTAATGTATCACAATTTTTGCCCAATGAAGGATCATTTCTAAGTGAATAATAAGCAAAGCCCCTCTCATCAGTAGAGGGGTTGAATCTTACTTAACTTTGTACTCCATACAGTGCCTTGCACCTAGCAAGTGTGTGATAAATGTTCATAAGTTGTATTATAAATAATGCTTGATGTTTCCTGGGCTCCTATTTATACTGACATTGCCAAGATAAAAATTTTTTAAAGGTTATTGATAATTTCTGTTGAAATAAATGGATATTGCAAAGAAACCTATGGGGGTATGGCTGTGTGTGTGTCTGTAAACATATATGTATCATGCATACATGTACATATGTGGGCATGTCCAGACCCTCAGGGATGTTCTATAGCAGATAAATCCTCTAGGGCAGTGCTTCTTACACGTTCATGCACACACCCATCACCTGAGGATCTCATTAAATTATAGATTCTGATTCAAATTTCTTGGAGACCCCCAATGCTACTGGTCTGGGGACCACAGTTTGGGCAACACACAGGATACAGAGCAATAGATCCTGAAAATCAGTAGCCACAGCTGTTGACTAGAACTCAACATCTGTAGTTTTCCTGGCCCTCCTCAAACACAGCCTGCCAAGTCATCAGATGCCGTCTACTAGAAAAAGACGGTGATGTTCAGTCAAGTCCCAATCTCTACATAATAGTTGTTGAGTATCTGTGGACAACCTGCTATGAACCCATTACTTGAATGGGTAGTGCCACAGGGTATGAGGAGGTGTACGATATGGTTCCTTCCTCCAGAGCGCTTGTAGTGGGTTGGTAATGTGTGCATTCCTGCACTAAATGAGTGGAAAGCAAATGCAACCAGAAGACAATCAGATGCTAAACTCCGTGTTACAGATATACCCTCTCAAATATTCAAAGTAGGGCGGATCACAATGGTCTGGGGAGGTCATAGAAATGCCTTTGCCTTGGATTGGGCTCCCCAGAAACAGACAGAATCTGAGATGATTTAAGTGCAAATTGTTTATTTGGAAACTTCAGAAAACCAGTAGGAGAGTAGAAGGGTGAGAAAGAGAAGGTAAACAGTTCAGAAAGTAGCCTGGGAAATTTTCGAGAAAGTTTATCTCATTCAAGGAGCAAGGGAGTTGAGATATTTATACATCAACTCCCATCACTGGTTGAGGGCTGCTTGGGGGAGCTTTAATTCCTCAATTATATGTCCTGCCCTGTATATTAGCGGAATGGCTTGTGAAGTTGGGGAAATCAGAAGGCAAAGAAATGTGATGCTGGTAGTCGGAAGTAGCTGGCTCTTACTAAAGTGATTTAGTTCGCAGGGCCATGGGCAGGGCAAGGACTGCTGCTACAGTCTTAAGAGAATCACAGGACTTGAGCTGGAATTAGCAAGTACTTCATCTTCTTCAGCCCACCTGCTGCCAATGCCCGGTTGTCCTTTCTGGTGAATCTGGGATTCATTCACTTCTTCGGCTCATGTCTAGAAAGGGCACTCACTCAGTACAATTTTCTGCCTTGCTTGGGCCAGGCACATGCCTACTTCCCTCACAGCCACCAGTGTAAGAATGTCAGATGGTCCACCTCTGCAAGAAGGAAGATCAGATCTGTGGGATCAGGTCTGCTCATTTGTAGGATCTGATCCTGACAGGAGACTGGTCAGGCAGATACCCCGGCACATGCTGCTGCAGCGTTGTGGGACTGCCAATTGTGGATTTGGTCACTCAGCCCAAATTACAGTTGACAATTACAAGACATTGTTGAAAATTGTTGCAACATGTAACCTTTGTAACCATTATTTACTACTGTACACTTGCAACTATTTGTGGGGACTGTTTGTCCTTTTACCAGCTCTTTAGTTTCTTGGGAACTCTGAAGTACATAGGATCACATTTACTTGTTGCCACTATGAAGGGAAACAAACTACTCTTCCAAGATCACCTGGGTCCTGGTAATGAATCAGTTGAGAGAGAGAAGGTAGAAAGCAGGAACTGTCTGCGAATCAATGAGGAGTTTTCACAATCTAGCTGCCGTCCACCGTCCAGCCCCATATCTCTCCTTCCCCTTTGTTATTCATCCTATACTCCAGGGGTTTGAAAATCTTCATGGTTTCTGGAAGACTGAAGCCCTTTTCACAGCTGATGGCCATTGAATGTGATGTGCCCTCTCCATGGATACCTTCCTCCTGATCCCATGACATAACCCTGTCATCATACAACCAAACTTATAACACTCCCAAATCTCCCACACACACGACTAGTTCTTTCCTTCTTGGTCCAGTTCAAAAGTCAGTAATAGCAAGCACCAAATTAAATTGTAATTGTCTGTATATCTCCCCTGCCCCCGTTCACTGTGAACTCCTCTAGGGCAGGGAACATGTCTTTCTCCTCTCTGTGTCCCCATCACTGGCACTGGGTCTTATACTCAGGAAAAATCAGCGACTCAACCCTGTGTCATTGGTGGTGGGAGGATATGCAATATCAGCATTCTTATTTGAAAATGGAGTTGTATATTCTCAAAATTTGTTTTCCTTACAATTTGTAAAAAGTTTATTCTTGGTATTATATATTTACAGCTAGCATGTAAACTTTTTACAATATAAAAAAAATAACGCTATTTTCATTTCAGAAAAAAATCTTCCCCAATTGATGACAATTTTGTAGTAATAACAAGCATCCACCTGGAACCAACAAAGGATTGAGAAAGTGAATCACCAAAGTCATTGAGCCTATGAAAGTTTTAACTAAATTCATCATCCCTGGAGAAATTGTGGTTTTAAGTCACAGGTCGTTCCTCTTGTAGAATGGCCTCCATGTTCTTTAGTCTTGATTTGCAAGTTAAATGTGCAAATCATCCATCCAGCTCCCATTTCGCAGGATGTTATTGAACAGTCAGGATGAGGACAGTAATATGGTTCTCTCAGTTGCCTTTGTCATTCTTTTCCTTTTCCTCCTGAAAGTGTTTTTGTAGGCTCACCGGATGTCACAGAAATGTGACCTGGGCAAGATGTGGGTCACTTCTTTACTTGAAAAGTCTCCATGACTCTGAGCCCAGAGAGGATGTAATAAATACATCCTGGTGCTTGGCCAGCATGTTCCAGCCAGTTAGAAAAACAAGGCAGAGGGCACAGGATTTAACACCCACAATGGCAGCGGCTGCACTCAGGGGCACACAGTTGATTCTACACAGGTGCAGGCTGTTGGTCTTCAGCTAAGGAAAAGCAAGTGGCCATAGCATCCTTTCATGTGCTATGACATCATTTATAAGTGCGTTTTTAAGCACCACATCTCTGTTTCCACCACTAAGTCTGCTGCTTTGTAGGGTCTGCACAGAGGAGGGACAAAACATGGTGATGGAGTGCATGCTACACACTAGTATGTGCTTTCTAATGAGCCAGGTCCTAAAGTAAGGTAAATTTGATATTAAATTAAAATTTGTTTCAATTCATTTATTTGAGACTTAAGTAGGTGGACAGACACATGAACTCAAGTCTGCCTCTTAAAATTATCAAAGCCATTCCTAACATGGTCTATTTTCCATGTTGACCCATGTTAGGAAAGAGGGCTATAATAATTATAATATCCTAACAAATGAGCTGAGACCACTTACATGGCTGAGAGAGTCTAATGAGGGAAGAAAATAATGAAACAAATGAAATCCTCTAAAATTGAAACAAACATTCTATTTCAGTCCTCCGTGGAGAAGAAACGTCAACCTGGCTTGGGTTTAACTTAAACCATTTCAGATTTAGTTAATGAGAATTTTTTTTAAAAAAATTGCCAAAAACTTATTTGAGCTGTTTTTATAGGTGGGGAGGTGGAGACTACCTGCCCTTTATGGAAAGCAATGTACTTCCAAGGCCCGAAGGAAAAAAGGCCTATTTTAAATGATAAAATTTCATGAAATGGGGCTTTATTATTTTTGTTATTTTCATTCCTCCAAGGAATGATGTTCTGTAATGTAAATATAAAGCAGATATATATTCCACCCTGAGAAAAAAATCAACATAAACCCATTATTTCCTAAAAAAGAAAAAAAGGTATAGCCAGTTCTGCTTTCCACTTTTAATGATACATGCAGTTTTTTATGGTGCCTCATTTCAATTCTGTCTGTCCTGATTTTGATTTGTCCCACATATACCCATCCATTCAGCCACTTTCCTTGAAGAAGCAGGGACAAGGTAAGCCATTTGTCTAGTTGCTATCTTTCTTAATTTCAGTCTGTTAGGGTCAAGTTTCAGCTTGCATACAAACAAATGCAATGAGAAAGCCTTAAGCAACAATGAGTAAAATATTAAAGTGTTGACATTTACTGAATGTTTACTATTTGCTAAACACTATTCTACCTGGTTTAACTCTTTAAATCCTCACAACAAACCTATGAGGTGAATAATGTTACTATTTCCATTTTATAGATGAAGAAACTGAGTCAAAAGGGGTATGGAACTTGCTCAAGTCCACACAGCTGGTAAGTGGCTGAGTCTGACTGCAAGGCCACACTCTTAGTCAGCATATTATGCTGGATGGATGCTCCCTACCATAAGCCGATTCATTCAAGTGATGGAATCTTGCACAGACATATCCAAGGTGGTGATCACTGCTCAGTCTACAGTGGTAAATGCTCCTTCATGGACCTGTACTTTGACAAACTTGCTGCCTTCTGATGCCTCCTATGTGAAAACCTCTTTTTATGATCCATTTGGTTTCACTTTTCACTTATGTCACCTACTAGAAGCCAGGATCTACTAGAATCTCGGATGGCCAGGCCTCATCACATGCTTTCTGGATAATGAGCCCACACTGCCCTGTCAACCTCATTCTCATCCTTCATCTACTAGACATCAGAGATAAATTGTATAGATGCAGAAGTATACAGCCCTCTCCACATTGATATTTCCTTCTTCCCTCTAAGTTATAATTATGCCACCTAGAATAGGTAGCAGAGACACAATTGAATGAAAGTTCAAGTGAGAATCCAACCTTCAATTACCAATACTTTTGAGTACTCATTCGTTCCTTTCACACAGGTAAATTCAGATGGATATGATGTGATTTCTTTCCTTTGCAAGCTCAGAGACTCAAGGAGGAGAAATAGATTTGAACTCGCAAATTACAACATGGCACAGTTGGTATGACATTTGAGGTATGACCAAAGTGATCATATATGGGAGTATAGACGGCAGTTGGGATTGGGAGGTGGTGGCTAACTTTGGCTAAGGGGACTGGGAAAAACTCAGAGTAGGTAAAATTTGAGCTGCATCAGGAGAGATAAGTAGAAGAGGGTAAAAACTATCCAAACAGAATAGGCTGTGAAGATCATAACGTACATCAAAGCAAGGGGCATTCAGGAAAAGATGTAAAGTCCTGAGTAGACAGAATGTAGGGGGCAGAAGCAGACTGGGCATGTAAGAGCTGAAGTTAGAGAGGGAGGCTGGAGCCAAGCCAAGGAGTTCAGATAGTATCCTGCAGGCAGCAGTTTAGCCTTCAGAAGACTTCGTACAAGGAAGTGGGATCCCACTTGTGTTTTTCCCTCTCTCATTGGCCCTCTCCAGCTATGTATGTTTTTATTATATTGCTGCTGCATTTTGTTGTTATTGTTAGTTAAAATTTCATCAAATACTTATATGCCAGGCACTGTGCTAAGTGCTTTATATGAATTATCCAGATGTATGTTTGAGGAACCCATAGGAGCTACTAGGGAGTCATTTCTGCTGTGTTGTCTGAGAAGTCTCCACTACAATCTTCTTATTTAAGAAGGACAAAAGAAACCATGTATTTTTGCTACATTTAGGACATATCTGATAAAATACTATTTCTTATTTACGAATTTGCCTCACCTGAGCATACCACAGAAGTGGGGCAATCCTGGTATTATGAAGAATTGGATGTGACCTTTACTGGACAGAAGGTGCACTTCAAGGGCAACAATTCATCAATTGCTCCAGAAGCAACTTTTTCTGCCCTTTGTTCCTTCCAGTTGTGTTCTTCATTCAATAGATGTGTTTTGGATCCCACCACATACCTGGAAATGATCTATGAGTCATCATGGCCTCCCATAGTGACAGAAATACTATATGGCTATTTTTTCTTTTTTTTTTTTGAGACAGAGTCTCACTCTATTGCCCGGGCTAGAGTGCTGTGGCATCAGCCTAGCTCACAGCAACCTCAAACTCCTGGGCTCAAGCGATCCTCCTACCTCACCTTTCTGAGTAGCTGGGACTACAGGCATGCGCCATTACGCTGACTAATTTTTTCTACATATGTATTTTTAGTTGTCCAGATAATTTCTTTCTATTTTTTTAGTAGAGATGGGGTCTTGCTCTTGCTCAGACTGGTCTCGAACTCCTGACCTCGAGCGATCTACCCACTTCGGCCTCCCAGAGTGCTAGGATTACAGGCGTGAGCCACCGCGCCCGGCCCTATATGGCTATTAAACATGACTTCATTTAAGCTTGGACAAAAAAGATCCCTGAATTAATTTGGGAGACAGAGAAAATAAGAATCGGTAGGATTTTATTTTTTGTTTTAAATATACAACTCTGGGTGCAATACAGATGGAAAAATTGTGACACTGCTATCAAGCTGTTGAAAACAGTTTGCCCACCCAGATGGGCCCCGATTTGAAAGACAGGCACGCCCGCTTGGTTCGCAATAAACAGCCCTGCAGTTCTTACACCTGGCTTCAAGCAAGCACAGAAGGTGAGGCATAAGCTAATTAACAACTTGTGTGATTCCGGCTGACTCTAACCCCATGACTATCTCTGATTGTATACCCACAGGAGACTCCCCTTTTCTTCTTAAAGATAAAACCATGGGATTTGCTGGAAGCCAGGAAACAAGGAAGGGGTCTAACAGTAGGGTCCAATCAGTCACAGATTGTACATTTCAAAAATCAGAGCATCTCAAAGTTGGATTGACTTTTCCGTATTTCAAAAAAATCATTTAAATCTCAGTAATGAAATTATCTGGTACTATGAACCCCTGAAAACAACTGAAGATTTTACTTTGGTGTTAAAGAGAAAAATGTCAACATAAGTCAATTTTTAGATGAGACCAGAACAGGATGAGAGAGAGAGGATCCTCGGGCCAAATATCCCCAGGGTCCTGTGGCTCTTATCACAAACACTGCAAACGTTCCATGTCTCTTAGAGGCCCATTGCCTTTCCATGGACCAAGCTCTCCACACAGAAAGTGGTGGGGCTTTTTTAGGGCAAAATTTTTGCTGCTCTCTCTTCATTGCATTTACTTTTCTGAGGACCCCACCCTGGACTTCCTCTCTCATGCCCACCTTTTAATGTTTCTTTTTGAAAGAGATTGGGTAGAAATATACATATATACATATTTTGCCTATTGGTTTTGGTCTTTAGGAATATTGTTTCACAAGATTTTATTTAGAAAGTTGAACAAAATCACTCAAACTGAGCAGTTACTAGCTGCTTAGACTACTACAATGATTCTTGGGACATCTGGACTTTAGCACTTCTTAAAACTAAAAGGACTTTCTAATAGTAATATTTTAGGCATTAGAAATGAATAAGAAGGGGCATTATATCTGAGCAAAATAGACTGCCTGACATTTATAGGTAATTTTATTAGACCAATCTTAAGTGAAATGAAATAATGGAATCAAAGAATATCAGAGCCAAAAGGGAGGTAATCCATTGTAAAGCCATTATTTTTGAGAAGAGAGAACAGATCCAGAGAATGAAATGCATTCACCAGCTACAACAGGGACTGTTTGTCCTCCATCATTTTTCATACCCTTTCTGTCTTGATTAGCTGAGCATGTGGCAACCTGAATCCAGGCTACACGTTCCAGCCTCCCTTGTTGTTAGACATGGTCATGCTAAGCTTTGTTTTATTTAGCCAATGGGAGGTAAATAAAGATTGTATTTGACTGTCTGGAAGAGTTTTTTTTCCCTTTTCCCTTCTTGCTGGTTGAAATTCTGACAAGATAGGTGGAGCTGGTGCCATCTTGGACCATGAAATGGAAGCCACATGCTGTCTGGTGTGCTTGGGGATGGAAGAGCAACAAGGTAAATGGAGCCTGGGTCTCTGAAATATGGCACTTTATACTGACTGTCTTCTACAGTTCTTTATCTGTCAGAGAAATACATGTCCATCTTTGTTTAAGTCACTCTTGTTTTGGATCTGTCTGTTACTTTCAGCCAAACCAACTCTAAACTGCTATACCAGTAGTCTAGAAAATTGTTAAACTGATTAGCAATGACTTGATGGAAGCGGACAGGATGGGTGATGGGTAAGGCCTGATTCTAAATCTAAGAGAGAAAACACTTTAAATATTTTCTGTCGGAAGTTTCCAAATGCCGATCCACAAATAGCTGCATCAGAATTACTCTGGGAGTGGTTCCCATAAATCCAGATTCCTGGTTCTTTCTCCTGGAGATTTTGATTTAGTAGGTATTCTATGGGGCCCAAGACATTATTTAAAAGCTCCCCTTGTAATCCTGATACCCAGATATCTTTGGTAATTATTTGATCTACAATTGTTGTCTGCTGGGGGTGAAGAGTGAGTGAATCAGACTATCAGAAAAATTTGTTTGTTTTGGGGAAAAAAGCAAATAAATTTGAATGCTGAAATAATTTATTCCTCAGGCTATTTGGATCCACCTCTCCTTCTCCCTGTGCCCACTGAGAGTCTCACGGATGTCGAATGTGGCCTAACAGACCATTCTTTCAAACTAACCTTAGTCAAACCTACAGTGACACAATTGCATGTGGCTAGTGTTTAGACTTTTTTTTTTTTTTACATATTATGTTTTCCATGGAAAGTTTAGTCAACTCCAGTGTGCATTACCATATGTTAATAAATCATAAATGTGTTTGTGACAAAAAGAACTATCATTAAAGTACAGAAAGAATACACTTTTTAAAGATTTCAGGGCCTCACACATCAGAGGTTGAATTTTTTGGTCCTTGCAAAGATCTGCAAACTCAGCAGATTCAGTTAAATGGCTGCCAGCTGAAGTTGGCCTAATAACACTTGGGCATACCAGCAGGTCCTCCTGGCAGCAAAGGTGACAGGTCGGGGAAAGTGCTACCAGAGGCAGACTGTAGCAGGTGTGAGACATTCCTAACAGCGGTGAACAGAAAGGGATTACACTAAGCAGCATGTCTGCACCAAAGAAATAAATTCCCTTTCTAGATTCACCCTTGTGTTGACATGTGCAGCTTGGGAGCTCCGTTCTCCTGCCTTCTGGGAAGCCAGAGGAGAAAGATCCTCTGCCAGGAAGAAACCCAGGACTCACAGGACTCTCCACAACGCTCAGCAAAAATAAAATAAAACAGCATCAAAGATCCATTTTAAGACAAAATTTGAAAGTGAATACCAAGGGTATCAAAGATCTCATTCTGACTTGGTCCCTAACTAACCCAGTCTGAGTCTGAGTAAGTCACATAAGCTTTCTGTTTTTTAATTTTATCCTGTGCAGAATCAAGGAGTTGAACTTGATGAATTGTGAAATCACTTTTAAAAGTTGGACAATTTTATACTATTTATCTAATAGCTAATTATGCTATATGTAAGTGGATTAAGAGAAAATCTTCTCTTGATCAATTTTATATTTGGTTTTATTTTAAAAAGATAAAAATCCAATATCCTAATATAAAATCATTGGAGAGACAACACATGTCTTCAGAACCTGAATTTCTAAAAACTTTCTTAGTTGCCTAATCCCCATGAACTCTGAAGGCATCCTGCTGTCTCTACTGAAACATTTTATTATACAAATATTTCGGATAGTGCTTTTAAACATCCATGAAGGTTTATTTCAATGTCCCAAATAACATCATCCAGTGGGCTCAAAACATACGGAGCCCAGGCACTTACTGACAGGATAGCCATGGGCTCTCATTAATCAGTAGTCTCTGAAACCTAATTCTGTGCTTACTGATGGTCTCCTGAGTTAAGAGAAACTGCAACCAGAAATGAGATAAAGCTCTTTTATTGGCTGCTGTTGTTGCAAAGCGGTCTTGAATCTATCATAGAGCTCTCTCCCTTTTAACTCTCCTCCTTCCTCAGGTAACATTCCAGCAGTAAAATCCTCACTTTCTAATCCTTCCATATAACCTGCTACCTTGACCCAGAGGATATTGTCCATGCAGCAGGATTGGAAGGAAAATGGGAACTCTCAGAATTCCCAGAGCTCATAGATTAAGTATGATTGGAATTCAGGGAAATGGAAAGAAAAAGCCAAACTTACTTCATCCACATGCCCAACAGCTCCATAGATCCTTGCCATTTGCCCAATGAGGTAGGGGAATCTCTCACCAATCTCTTTCAGCATTGGAAGAAAACTGTTCAAAGCTACTGGTTCATAACCTGCTATCTCTATGAGGATGTTTAGGATGATGTCATTATGGGTTGAATCCTTCAAATGCCCAATGAGGAAAGGAATACACTTCTGAACTACCTACAAAGAGAGAGGAAAGGAGAAGGGAAGAACAGAAACAAAGAGAAAAGTTAATTACATCAGAATCAATTTTGAAAGCAAACATTTTGTGACCAAAATGTTTTTCTTCAATTTTTCAATTTTCTGAATGCAATGCATTCTGGAATTGGTACCCTTGTTGGACCTCAAGCAAATCTCCCAAATGTGGAACATAAACCTTACAATAAAATCGTCAGGGATTTTAATCTCTTTCTTTCTTTCTTTCTTTCTTTTTTTTAAATCTATGCCTTGCTGTGGAAGAGTGAAGTTTACAAAATGCTTTAATGCTGCTACTCATAAATCAAGTTTTGATGTGTATGTCTTTATCAGGAATGCTGCATTTCCCCCAACCACCATGAAAGTGATAATTTAAAGGAAAATATAAATATGCAAGAGATTCTTATTGATTTTACTCAAAGCTTTAAGTTGGAGAAATACTGTTTAGAAATGTTTAATAATAAAAATAAGAAAGCGGGAAAGATCTCCCACATTTTCTTCAATTTTCCATTTTGATCACAAAATGTTAATAAGATAAAATTATTAAAGCAAAATGATTCATACCATATTCCCCCTATTTAATATTTTTTCTTGATTATGCTTTTATGAATACAAAGATGAAATAATTCATATTAAAAAATGGAACTCATGTGGAATGAGATTACTATGTTTTTTTTTCTTTTTTTGAGACAGAATCTCACTCTGCCACCCACATTAGAGTGCTGTGGCACCAACCTAGCTCACAGCAACCTCAAACTCCTGGGCTCAAATGATCCTCCTGCCTCAGCCTCTGGAGTAGCTGGGACTACAGGCACTTGCCACCACACCCAGCTAATTTTTCTATTTTTAGTAGAGACATAGTCTCATTCTTGCTCAGGGTGGTCTTGAACTCCTGACTTCAAGCGATCCTCCCACCTAGACCTACCAGAGTGCTAGGATTACAGGCGTGAGCCACCATGCCTGACCATGGGGGTCACATATTGACAAACAATTTAATGAATTGTTTTGTCTGCTAAAATATAAGAACTATAAAGGGAAAGCTGTGGAAAGTGAACAATAAAAGTAAAAAAGATTTGCTCATCCATATTTCTGCTACACTTACTTCTTTTGTTTGCTGTAGATTTGCTTTTTTTATTTGTTACTTTTTTGGTAAGGAATACTTTAAGCGTAGCTTCCAGTATTAAAGCAAAATCTGATGCCCAGGTCAATCTGCCCAAGGCTGAACTCATAATCTACCCTCTGCCAAAAACCTGCTTCTCCCACCACTCCCTCTGGCCGCAAGTGTCTCCTTTCTCCATAAACGATACCATTATCCAGCTGGCTACTCAAGCCAGAAATCTGGGAATCACTCTCCACTACTGTTTGTCCCTTACCAGCAGCCGTCCTGTTGATTCCACAACCCAAGTGTCCCACAGTTCTGTCCACTCCCCTCCATTTCTATTCATCTATCCATTCCCTCATTCAAAAATATCAATGGAGTCCTTCCTATTTGCAAGGTGCTGCTGTAGCTAAGTCTGACAAGATTCCTGCCATCATGGAATAATCCACTGTCAGGTAAGGGAGACATTCAGTAAAAGAAACAGTTATATCAGAAATGCACAATTGTAAATTTTAATAAATACCATGTAGGAAAAATACAGGGATCTGTGAGAGACAGTCTCAACCCTAATTTAGGCTGGTGGAGGTGGCGGAGTGGTCAGGGAAGGCCTCTCTTAGAGGGACATGAAGCTGGTATTACTGAGCCAGGCATCCTGCATATAGGTTATTCCAACAGGCTCCTCATGGGTTACCCGTCTTCAGTCTTGCCTGCCCAATCCCTTCTTCCTCTGTGGTCAAAATGGTGTCCCTTCTTTCCTCAAAACCCTTCAGTCACTTGCCTTTGCTGTCAAGAAAGAAACTTACCTTAGCTTCTCTGACCTGACTCCTGTCCCTCTTCCCACACTCCACCCGCTCACCCACCCCTTCTACCCTCCCCACATCCAGACTCCACCATATGTCACACTTCAACTGTGCTGAATTCTTTTTTTATTTTATTTTATTTTTTTATTATTCCAAGGTATTGTGAAGGTACAAACATTCTAGTTACACTTTATGTCTTTGCCTCATCCAAATGCAGGTTAAAGGCGTGCCCTTCCCTCCCTTTAGTGCTCCCCGTGTCCTTTAGTTGCAGATTTGCCCCCCATTCCCCTAATCCCTGGAGAGTATTT
>CAUYSK010027060.1:0-18346 GCA_963575035.1 Avahi laniger | reverse complement strand
TAAGTATTCTCGTCTACTTCACCAACCCGGGTTCTGCCTGTTTCTCCTGCCTAGATCCCAACTCTGCAGTGCTGACCACAGCTAGAGCCACCAGCCCCATCACCCAGCCAGCGTTCGTTTCCCTAAACTGCCCTTCCTCACCTTCCTTTCCCTCCACTCCTCCTCACCAAGCACCCAAAAGAGGATTTAGAACTAGCAAGCTGGACATCCAACTGGTTGCTTCTACTTTTCTCTGCCTAGCACAAAATTGGGAGAAAACTGGAGCCTCTGCCTCTTCCCCACACATTGCTCTGAACAGCTCAGAAATCTGTCCACACTCACACATGTACAAATCTGGGCATTTGGGTGTAGGCTTTTTCTAGCCTCCCGGAAGCCTCCCCATAAGCCCTCCCCTCTGTAGCCCACCTCCAAGGGAAGGCTTAGGCAATGACCCTGTTTCTGCCAACACCATGCCTTATCCCAGGAACTTGCTCTAGTCTCCAGAGACTCTTCTCTCCCTCCCTGTCTACCCAGGCCACCTTCTGGAATCATAGAACCTTAGAATTGGAAGGAATTGTAGAGGTTATCTAGTTGGAGTTGTGTCCAACAGAGCTCATTAACACCAGCCTGGGCTTGTTTTTGCTCTTCCCTCTGGACTTCTTTCCTCTTCATCTTCTTTTCCACCTCAAAACATACTCGCATACAGATTCTCCTTGTACAGGCACCAAACCAACTCCTCTGCCCCCGAGGCTGTGCCCCTGTGACCTCCAGGCACGCCTGCCCCAGTCATTCACTCCTTCCT
This sequence comes from Avahi laniger, assembly GCA_963575035.1. Classification (NCBI taxonomy): domain Eukaryota; kingdom Metazoa; phylum Chordata; class Mammalia; order Primates; family Indriidae; genus Avahi; species Avahi laniger. The sequence goes on along the minus strand of CAUYSK010027060.1, from coordinate 17,565 downwards.
CATCTCAAGAGTTGAGCCGGGCAGTCCTGGAAGACTCTGGAGCGTCTGCCTAAAAATAGGAAAGATAGGCGTGTCCCAGGCCCTGAGCGTGTGAGCAGAGGAGGACTGTGGGGTGAGAGGGAAAGACAATGAAGTTGACTTTCATGGAAGATTTCTTTTCCCCTGATTGCACCAACTGCGTGTACTTTTGGCCTGGCTGTAAGGAGCAATATTGGTTTACTCTTGTATCCTTAAAAAGTTACAGAACTGTGTCTTAAGAGAATTATTTATAGTTACTATAACTGAATTGACAAATGTCAACTTAACTGATAAATTATATTTGGTAAAATAAAGAGGACGTTTATTTAGATGGTTGGTGGTTCCTGTGGTTGGTGTCTCATCAAAAAGCAGCTTCAGCTTTCTTCCTGGGCCCCTCTGGAGTCCCACCCTCTCCTCACTCAGAAACAGAAAGGGGCCTAAGTGTGACAGGAAATGAAACATCTCTTAAATACAGAGATTCTATAATAGAAAACACACATTGGGGCTGGGTGCGGCTGCTCACGCCTCTAATCCTAGCACTTTGTGAGGCCGAGGCAGGAGGATCGCTTGAGGACAGGAGTTCGAGACCAGCCTGATCAAGAGTGAGAGCCTGTCTCTACTAAACATAGAAAAATTAGCCGGACGTGGTGGCGCGCACCTGTAGTCAGGAGCTACTCAGTCACAGCTACTCAGGAGGCTGAGGCAGGAGGAGCACTTGAGCCCAGGAGTTGGAGGCTGCAGTGAGCTATGATGACACCACAATACCCAGGGTGACAGAGTGAGACCCTGTCTCAAAAAACAAAACAAAACAAAAAAACCCACATCAGTCATTTATTGAGAAACAATCAGTGGTGTTCTGGGGCATATTCCAGGAGCCAGATGCAGGGTCCTTACTCTCAAGGTTATACTCTGGTCTCCACTCATTAACTCAGCCTCGGCTGGGGTATTGTTCTAGGGGATTCCTAAAACGTTCCTTCCCTGCAGAGGCTTATAATCTTGTTGGGCCAAAATAATAATAACTGTTACATGTGGAGTACTTACTATGCATCTTCACTGTGTTCAACCCCCATACCCTGTTAGCCCTTAGAAATTTACAATTGACTGCAAAGGGTTTGGTGTCAGCCCTAGGTTCAAATCCCAGCTCTTCTGCTTGTATTTGTATGACCTGGGGCAAATCATTTATCTGAGCTTCAGTTTCCTCATCTATATTAATGCCTATTTTATAGGATGGTTATGACATAAAGCACTAAGCTTTATTCCGGGTACATACTAAACCCCAAAATCCTAATCAGTACTACAGTGGGGGAGATGACGAGGCAATGTCGATACACAGGCCACAGGGATAAGTCCAGGGCGGCTAAGGGAGCAGGCAGACGCAAAGGGCACCTAACCAAGTCTCACGTGTCAAGGAAACCTTGGCGGAAGCTGAGAAGAATTGGAGCCAGCCTAGCGAAAGTGGGCGGGGAAGAGCGTCCTGCAGCGGGAGCAATGGGCTGAGCCAGGAAATGAACCTGATGCCTTGGGGAACCGCAAATGCTTTACAGGACCGGCGGTCGCCGCGCAGAGTGCGATGGCGCAAGCTTAGGAGACATGCAGATTTGTGACGAGGTAACTTTTCAGAGATGGCAGATAGACAGAGAAGGGCAGAGTCAGAGGTCTGTCTGACTCCAAAGCCTATGCTAGGAACCACTGCCCACCTAGGACACGTCCCCCCGCAGAAGCGGTCCCCAACGTTTTTGACACCAGGGACGGTTTCACGAAAGACAGTTTTTCCACGGACGGGGTGGGGCGGGCGGAGCTCAGAAGGTGATGGGAGCGGAGGGGAGCGGCTGTAAACGCAGATGAAACTTCACTCACCCCGCTGCTCGCCTCGTGCTGTGCGCCTCCCCGAACCCCCAAGTTTCATGGAAGAAAATTTTTCCACAGACCCAGGGGGTGGGGGGCGGCAGAGCTCTGCAGCCGGGTCCCTCACAGGCAGGGGACCCGACGGGGGGTTGGGGACCGCAACCCCACAGGATACGTCGCAAAAGGAAATGGCATATGCTGAGCTGAACATTTGCCAGCCTCAGAAATTAGCAGTCTGTGCTCTAGTACTGACTCTTCAAAGCAGCACTATGTTAATAAGGCTATTAAGGGTTAATAGAAAGAGGATAATTGCTTGTTAATTATTTATATGGTGCTTTACTATACAGTATATTATACGACATAGTATACTTAATAATAGCCTCATTTACAACTTCAATATTATCTCTAATAACTGTGAGATAGATATTATCACCATTTTACTGGAGAAAAGCTTAGGTTCAGAGACGTTAAATGTCTTGCCTAACATCATACTTCCCACCTGGGTCTCTCAGCCCAGTGCCTGCCTTCCATGCCTGGAGCGAGAAGAAGCGGCTGACCAGGGTGCTGCTCCATACAGAACACAAAACATTACTAAAGCGATCAAAAATATGGTGCCTGTTACCTCAGTTTTGCTCATGAGACACCTCGCCTACTGCAAAATGGTGTTTACTGAAATAGACAATATTTTCCAATGGACATTTAAAATCATGCCTCCCAGGCGCCAACCTATCTCTGATGATATTTTTACAACGTAATTACAGGCAGTACTACCAACCCTGAGGTCAGCCAGCTGACAACGGTCTCCCGAAGTTAGTTGTCTCCTTCAGCTGAAATTTAGAAACTGAATAATGCATGCTATAGTGCTGTTTACCATACCGTACTGTATTTTATCACATTATCTAAATATAAAATCTTTTAATATGGCTCCCAAGAAATTGTCTGGCTTGAAGATTAAAAAAACAGCAACAACAGCAAATCCAACTCTAGAGCCAGGCATGGTGGCTCATGTCTGTAGTACCAGCTACTCGGGAGGCTAAAGCAGGAGGATCACTTGAGCTCAGGAGTTCAAGTCCAGCCTAGGAAATATAGCAAGACTCTGTCTTTAAAAAAAAAAAAAAAAAACCACTAGAAAGGAAACAAATTGCAGAAAAGTGAGGAAAATTTGGCCAACCAAAAAGAATTTTTGAACATAATTTGAAAGGCTTTATGCTATATTTATATTCAGTTAAGTGTAGATGACTATCTAGCTAGTAGTGATTTTTTTTAAGAAGTTAAATGATACTACTTTTATCTGAAAAAAAAGTTAAACAAAAAAAAATCCAAATAAGTTTAAATATTATGTCATATTCAGTTATATTTATATGGTATAAATTCCTTACTTTGAACATAAATATTTTTCACTATATTCAAATGTTAAGGGAAAGGAATGTTGAAAAAATATGTAGAGAATATTGCTTTAAGGGATCTCCAAATTGCAGTCTACCACATGTTTATCTGTCCTTGACTCCGTTACAGACTGTCACGTGCATAACTTTCAAGCATATTACCTAAGTCGTTGCCTACTTCACAAATTATTCAGAAATGAAGTATTTGGGTTTTAGGAGTTAGAAATCCATGGAAAGAGTCACTAAAGCATTAAGAGGTTCACTCGCCCACCCCAGGTGCCAGAATATTAACTATAGCCTTCTGATTGGCAGGCCAAAAACCAAACTGCCCATCAATACCATTTCAGGAAGTCGGGGGAGATGTCCCCATGGCCTGAGGTGCTCTTGGAGGGGACCCTCTCCCAAGCCAAGAGCACAGCCCCTGTTCTTTCTCCCTCATGGCTCCCCTGCTGGGGAGGACAGAATAGCCCATCACGTACCCACTCATGCTTCTACATTCTAAATCTCTTGCTTCGCTTAACATCTAGGTTATCTTTTTCCTGTATCAGGTCAAAGCTGGCTGCCAGAATCCCCTGGGAGGCCTCAAGGCCTACCTGGAATTCTCCTACTTCTCCAACCAGAAGCAACTGCCAGGCTGCCGTCGCTGATCGGGGCAGATTCTTATTTTTGTACTTCAGTAAGTAGGGGCCCTGTTGTGTACTCTTACAATGAGGAAACTCTTGGAAAACATGCTGAGAGTGTACACTCTCCCGGGAAGTCTCTCTAGTCTTCCCACCACACACAGAGCTTAATTTTTAAATAATAATAATTAGAGATAGACAGACCCAGATGTAGATCCCAGCTCTCTTAGCTGGTGGCCATAATTAGCATTTGTCGATCCCCAAAATGGAACAATACTGCCTTCTCTGTGGGGTTATTGGGCACACAGAAGATCCAATAAATAGAAGCGTTGATGATGACGATGATGATATAATGTGAGTTGAGTTGGTGGTAGCAGCAAAATGAGAATTAATATGCAGTGTGGGATAATATAAAGGAACTGATGAATGAGGAAGTTGATAGACCTAGAGCTACCCTGGGTTTTACTCACTTGTGAAGTTGGACAGAGCTGAGCAGTGAGGCGGACCAGCCCGCCACACAGACAGATCTCTGTCTGGTGACCCTGAGCCCAGCCTCATCCTCAGGGGCTCAGAAACCTAGTCCCAGCCAGACATCCTCTCACTCAGGGAGGCTGACTGAGACCCAGAAACTCAGAGAGGCCCGTGCATAAGACCAGATGCCAACTGGTGGGTGCGCTGGATAGACACCAGCCTAACCAGCATAGTCCCTCACCGGAAGCAAGCAGCATAGGAAGGCAAAATGATCAGAAGGGACCTGGAAAGCCTGGAATCCTGAAAGAGAAGTTAAGGTTTTTTATTGTTTGTTTGTTTATTTATTTAAGGGATAGGGTCTTGCTATATTGCCTAGGCTGGTCTTGAACTCCTAAGCGCAAGTGATCCTCCTGCTTTAGCCTCCCAAGTAGCTGGGACTACAGGCATGCACCACTGCACCTGGCTGAGAAGTTACTTTTAACACTCCAAAGTACAATGGCCTCAGGCCTTGTTAGTTGGCTGCATGAGTCTCCACAATAGGGATACCTGACAGAGGGCCAGATATTCTCCTAAGGCTCTGGTCCCTGTGCCAGACAGAGCCCAGAGAGGTGTGGCCAGAATTCTCCTCTCAGAGTCTCCTTTCTTTGCCTCTAAGATTAACAACTTCCCTTCAGATCAATGCATTCATTCTTTAGGTATGTTTATACCTTCAGCTGGTGTAGTCTCCTGACTGGGCACCTCTTATTCCACGTGGACTTTAGAGTTTAACCCCGAGAGGGCCAGGAAGACGAGGGTATTTCCAAGTTCTGGGTGCAGGGGGAGAGGTTATCGGGGGGTAACTAAGGATGGACTACCCGTACGATCATCTCTGCCTTCCCCACCTCCTAGAGAGCTGAAAGGACATAGGAAATTAGAACGGAGGCATCTCGGTGTTAGAAGGGAACTCTTTCACTGTACGAACGGGACTTTCCCAGTGCCACACTGCCAGCTGGGACCACACACTTAGTTCCTTAAACCTAAACTTTCTCTCTAGCTTCCGCTCCTTCCCTCTCATTTCCCTGGTCTTTATTTGGGGTGAGAGGAAGGGTATCCACAGAAGGAGGCAAATGTGGCAACAAAAGCAGAGAAAGCTATAATTTGATGTTTTCCCTAGATACTCCCAGGCTCAAAACTAGCCCTGGCCCCTTGGGCACATGCCAGCAGAGGAGTGATCAGCAGGTTGCTCTCAGAATTTGCCAGCCTCTCTCTCTAGAGGGTTTCCTTGGGCATCTTGTGGCAGAGCCTTCCGGCTGAATGCTTAGCTGGGTCACAGGCATTTCACCAAGCTGTGTCCCCTCCCCAAAGCAAGCACCATGAAGTTATGATCACTGAAGAGAGTCTAGAGCTTAGGGCTGAGATAGCTGTAGCCTCAAGGCCTCACCCTTCTCTGGCCTGTCCCTCTCTTCCGTGCTGGGGCCACTGCCTGTGTCACTTCAGTCTTCAATTTGTGTCACAAAGCATTTTTCCACTCTATTCCCAGGACAGTGGTGGAGACTCTGGAGATCATATAAATTCTGTCTCTTCTATTTGAAGTTAAGCTCTCAAGTCCTTAGGAGATTGTCTGGCACCAGGTTATTTGTTCAACAAGTGACCAATGATTTCACACCGTAAGCATGACCAATCGCTATCTGACATTAGCGACAGACTAAGATGTACACCACATCCTCTGTGTAAAGCTCTTGCCAAAAATGTTTTTCCTGAATCTGATCTTGAGGAAACAATCAGACAATCCAGAATATGGGACTTTACAAGACAACTGGCATGGACTCTAAAAACAAAAGTCAATGTTATAAAAAGCAAAAAACTGGCAGGGGATAATTATAGACCAGTGCTATCCAGTAGACCTTTCTGTGACGATAAAAACAGTCTATGTCTGTGCTGTCCAGTATAGAAGCTGCTAGCCAAATGTGTCTATTGAGTACTTAAAACATGGCTAGGTGACTGATGATCTGGTTTTTAAGCTTATTCAATTTTAATTAGTTTAAATGTAAATAACCACACATGGCTACTGGCTCCTGTATTGGACATGGCATAGTTCTAGATTGAAAGAGACTCAAGCAATAGAATAACCAAATTCCATGCACGAAACTTGATTGTATTCTGTATCAGAGGTAGGTGGGAAATGAGAAAAAAATATTTCTGGGGCTATAGAGAAATGTAAATGTAAACTGTTTATTAGACGACATTATTAGATTAAGGTTAATTTTCTTAGGTGTGATAGGGTATTTTGGTTTCGTAGGAGAATTTCATTATTAGGAGCTCTATGCTGAAGTATTTAAGGATGAAGTGTCTGCTACTTACTTTCAAATAGTTCAACATACACACACAAAGAGACAAGACAGATGTAGCAAAATGTTAGTAATTGGTAAATCCAGCCGAAGGGCATACTGGTATGCATTGTACTCTTCTTTTAACTTTTCTATGGGTTTGGAAAGTTTCAAAAGAAAAAATAGGAAGTAAAAAGTAAAAAAGAAAGAAGCAGGCACCATAGGAAGTGTGACAGCAACAGAGCAAGGCTGACCACTTTCCCCAGCTTCCAAAAACTGTTCAAACATATACCAGCTGACCCTTGAACAACACAGGTTTGAACTGTGCAGGTCCATTTACACGTGGATTTTCTTCCGCCTCTGCCGCTCTGAGACAGCAAAGCCAACCTGTCCATTTTCTCCTCCTCCCCGGCTTACCCAACACGAAGATAACAAGTATGAAAACCTTTATGATGATCTATTTCCACTTAATGAATAATAAATATATCTTCTCTTCCTTATGATTTTCTTAATAACATTTTCTTTTCTCTAGCTTACTTTATTGTAAGAATATAGTATATGAGCTGGGCATAGTGGGACGCACCTGTAGTTCCAGCCGCTCAGGAGGCTGAGACAGGAGGACTGCTTGAGCCCAGGAGTTTGAGGTTGCAGTGATCTACGATGATGTCACTGCACTCTAGCCCCAGAAACAGAGCAGGACTCTGTCTCCAAAAAAATAAAGAAAAGAGTATAAGGAACCTCACCTTGATGAAGGTGGCAAATTCCCATTTGAGATCAAGGGAGATCAAGTTGGTTAGATAGAGTAGGGCAGGTGCATAAAAAGCTTTGGACACCCCCAGCTCAGGGAAGTTGGCTAGTTTTTGGAAAATAGTTGGTAGACAATGAGGCAACAAACAGTGACATTTTAGGAAAATCATCCTGGCCAGTTGTACAGGATCAATTAAAGAGAAAACAATAGAATCAGGGAAACCAATGAACAGGTTATTGCAATAAATCCAAGTTTATTGATGTGAGATGATGAAAGCCTGAACTGGGAAAGTGTCCCTGGTTATGAAACAGAGAGGATTATTTATTTATTTATTTATTTATTTTGAGACAGAGTCTCACTCTGTAGCCCAGGCTAGAGTGCCGTGGTGTCAGCCTAGCTGATAGCAACCTCAAACTCCTGGGCTCAGGCAATCCTTCTGCCTCAGCCTCCCGAGTAGCTGGGACTACAGGCATGCGCCACCATGCCCGGCTAATTTTTTCTATATATTTTTAGTTGTCCAGCTAATTTCTTTCTATTTTCAATAGAGACGGGGTCTCACTCTTGCTCAGGCTGGTCTCGAAATCCTGAGCTCAAACGATCCACCTGCCTTGGCCTCCCAGAGTGCTAGGGAAACAGACAGGATAAGTGGGGGAAACCTTTACTGAAGAGAGAATCAATCGGTTGTGGTAAATGACTTTCTTAAAGGCGGGGCTGTAAAGGGATGTGTGTAAAAGGAAATGTTAATGATGCTTGAAGTCTGAAGTCTACATGGCGGGAAGAAATAACGAGACCAGTGACAGAAATAGAAAAGCTGAGAAGATGAGCTATTTTTGTGGTGATAAAGTGAGAGAGAGGACATGGCAGTACATCCGAGTGGAGGTGCCTTTTTGGAAGTTGAACATACTTGATTAATGATAAAGAATGAATAAAGTGAAGACAGATATGTGAATCCAAGGGCGATTCACTAAAGAGTTTATGGAATGATCAACTCAGGGGCCAAGAATCAAGCCGTAGGAAATACTTAGAGGGAGGTAGGATGGAGAGAAACCTGAAAGAAAAAGGTGATCATCAGAGAAGTAGGAGGGTGAAAAAGAAAGAACAGTGTCACCGAAGCCATGTGGGAAACAACTGTCAAGGATTGGTCAACTATGTCACAGCAAATAGGAACTGAGAAAACTGGACCCTTAAAGATGAGTATCCTAGCCTAGGCTCCTGTACCTAGGGAACAAACGTTTTGGGCTAAATATGTTGTGAACCACGATGATGTTCTTTCCTCACAGAATGTGTCAAGCCCGGGACTGCTTTCCCATGGCCCTGCTGGTTCTCTTCTTCTCTTCCTGGAAAAGGCATAGAAAATGGAGCTCTCTTTGCTTGCAAATGAGCTCATGCTCTGCCAAGGTCCTCCTCCATAACGGACAGGGAGGTCAGAAAAGTTACAAGCTGAAAAATTAGAATTATTTGCCAGACCGTAGTTTTATGAATATTCATGAGCAACAGCAGCGAGAAGTGCAGGAGGATTCCCAATGTACTGCAATTAGCCTCCAGCTCAAATGACGAGTGGTGTGGCTAGAATGGGAATTGTGGAAGTGTGAGTGAGGAACTGTCTCTCGTTTTCTATCTTTACTGCTGTCGCTAGTTATTAAATGCTGTAACTTTTGACATAGGTTTTTTTCCTAAGGATTGGTCTCTTGCGTCAAGATTTCCTGCACTTGCCTGGTATTGGGTCATATGGAAAACATGAATCATGTTCACAAGGTCCTGGACTTGTCTATCTATTTGAAGGAATAAGAAATGGACTTCACCTGAGCATGATGGATGAGGCTTGGGTTTTTATTAAGGGAATGATTTTTCATCTTAACTCAATAAAACCTTTAAAGATAGGAGAAAATTATCTGGGGATGGATTTAGGCAGGTGAGAGCATGTTGAACATATCTCCGCTTAAGAAATCTTTACTGACCCAGAATTGTTTTAATATAAGATTCTGAACAGCTGAAGGAATTTGAACGACTTGAAACTGCAGGGTGTCTTAAAACACTAACAGTGAAGAAACTACACTTCCCAGGAGGCCTCGCGGGGAGTCTCCGCACTCGGCAGGTTCTTTTTACCGCGAGGTAAGCTGGGAAATGTAGTGCTGCAAGCGACGCTGCACGTGACGTTTGTAGAGGAAGGCGAGAGGGACCGCGCCGTCGGGGGCGGGACGGGTCCAGGGCATCGAGATGTGCGTTTGTCCTTCTCCACAATTTGGTTTGTACAGTGAGGAGAGGGCGCTATCTCTGGCCCCAGCTGTGTAGTGAGCTGGCCCGGGGTCAGTCGCCGACGGGAACTGCTCGGGGGAAGTCCCGGTGGGTGAGGGACTGGTGCCTGGTCTCGTTTCCCGGCAGCCAGGCTGGGAGGGGCAGGGGGAAGGTGCGAACAGCCGGGGACTCGGGAAGCTCTGGTCCTGAGCCCCACCCAAGCTGTGGCCGCACGGGGAGGAAGCGCGTGTAGGTTTGAGTGCAAAGTTTCCTTTTTTGCTTTCTTGTCAAAGCAGCACCAACAGGCGGTGAGTGGGAATGCCCAGCTTCAGTTTGAGGAGGGTTAAAAAGAGCGACTCCCCCTACTTCTTGCCTCCTTGAAACACACACTGAGGTTTAGCCATGGGCAGCCGCGACCACTTGTTCAAAGTGCTGGTGGTGGGGGACGCCGCAGTGGGCAAGACGTCGCTGGTGCAGCGATATTCCCAGGACAGCTTCAGCAAACACTACAAGTCCACGGTGGGAGGTGAGACGTCGCCGGGGGCGGGGGACGGGAAGGCGGAAGGGGTAGACTGGGGCTCCGATGCGGACTTGAGCTGTAGACCCAAGCGGGATGGGGAAGGGGAATTTGGTGTCCTTTGGGTCCTTCCTTGGGTCCTAGGAGTCTGGGATCCTAGAGGGAGTAGTTGCTGACTGTTTGATTTGCATACCTCTCTCGGGTTTCCCCACTGAGGTTTTCCCAGCAGAGCCAACTACCAGGAAAGAGATAGGGCAAAGGTGGGAAGATGAGAAATAGGGACGGGAGGATGAGAATGAGCAATTGCTGTTTATCGCCGGCGCACTCTGAATTCAACTCTCCTCCTGCAGCCTTCCAAGCCGTCAGGGACAAATCTATCCAATCAGCAGAAGCGACGGAGACTCTGTAGGGCCAGGTTAGGAGCCCGCTGGGGCTTTTGTCCGGCCTCTCCAGGGAGTTACAGACAGCCATTGAGAAAGGAACAGAAAGGTGTTTAACTTGGCTTCAAGGGGAGAATCTAGGAAGAGGAACTGGTCTGAAGGACTCTAGTTTTGTTATGGTGATGTAGCTGGGTAGGGGGGAACACAAAATCCCCAAAGGAGCTCCTTGGTTATGCAATCACATGCCCATTAGGGCTGATGAGCTGTGGCTTTTGTCCATTGATAGCTTAAATAAAGGTAACCTAGGAATTCTTGGAAGAATGTGAAATATACCACTTCTCTGACCTCTCTTCCCACCCCTTTTCCCCTCAAACTGAGGAAGGGAAGGAGGAAGGGAACACCGAGAGTTCATTCATTTTTTCCTCAGGTGGGGCCTTTGGACTCAACTGTTTTTTCAGAGGTAGAAATGCATTTTTGTTAATTAGAAGGTGTTTGGGAAGAGCTGGTGACAGGGGAGAGTAACTTAAAACTTTACCTCTGTTAAAAGAACTTGTTTTAAGGAGAAAAAAAACTTTGTATTGATAGAAAATTTGAAAAATGTGTGCTGGTGTTTATATAGAAGTTTTTAAAAAATTAAGAAGCATTTACATTGCAATTAAAACATTCTCCTTAAGAACATCTAGCAAAATTAAGAGTTTAAAGTTTCAAAGACTTTGCTCAGCACTCTGCCCCCCACCATGCCTATTTCATGGTTTTGGGTTAAAAGTGTTCTGCTAGTTAATTTTTAGCAATTGCTCTAGTTTTCATTTAGTAAAGAATATAATCGACTCTGGCTAATTTTTTTTTCAGTGTTTCTTCTAAATTTCCCCTAGCTTTTATTTCTGTCACAGAAGTATAAGAATATATTTTCAAACCTCGGAAATTATTCTATTTCTCTCCGTATCCAAAAGCTTTTCCCCCTGGAATACTCGTTCAGCCTTAACTCATGGGGTCTCAGCATCTCCAGACTTACTAGATTACATCCACCACAGCTCTTAAGCATCATCCAAGCAGTGTCTTCTTCTGAGAATCCTCTGGGACCCTTTCCATTTATCCTATTCCTGCCCAAGTTAATTCCTGCAGCCTTATGGAGAATGTAGAATTCACCAGGGTGTGTTTTTCTCATAATACAATTTGATTAGAAACCAACAGTGAAATTGAATGTGGAAGATACAAAAGTGACCACACTTATCTCATTTCCCCCTTCTCCCCCCTCATCCCCTCCCTAAGAAAAACCCCCTAAATCTCCCAGAAACTGTTTAACCTGAGAATAGGAATTGTTTTCATAATTATTCCCATCTTCCTGTCCCCAGCCTCGGAGACAAGTAGTGACAAATAAATTTGCTTGACAGGAGAGTGAAAGCTGGAGACCCCTTTGGAGAGCAAGTATGAGTTATCTGTCTCACACTTGATACATGAGTGTGGGCTCATCTCAGCCAATCAAGGGCCTGGAAATAAATAAATGGGATTGGAGTTGTATGTCCTTAGGGTTGTGATTTCATATTGGATCTGAGTTTATCCCTGGATTTTTTAAAGGGAAATTTCATTAAAGTATGTATTTTCAGTGGATTTTGCTCTGAAGGTGCTCCAGTGGTCTGACTCAGAGGTGGTGCGGCTCCAGCTGTGGGATATTGCAGGTAAGCTGTGAAGGCTGGGTAGCAACAAGGGAAGAAATTGTGGTTTAACCAGCAAACTCTCAGAAAAAGTGAGGCAGCAAAACCAGAAATTATTGTTTCTGAAGCTGGAATGATTGGACTGTTCTGAAGATACGTAGAGCTTTTGTAGATGTTTTGCCCTGAATAGATCTGGAGCAGTCCATGTGGGTGGCGGGGCTGGCAAGGCGGTGGATTGTCCAGACAATAGTTGGATGCTCCCAGAGCAGGGGAAAGATGCTTTTTTTAGGTTTAAAGCTGACCTTGGTGAGAAACAAGACCCCCAGAAAATAGATAATAATAGTGTACCCTTATTATGTGCCAAGCACTCATCTGAGCATTTTAAATGCAGTGATTCATTAATCCTCACAACAATTCTGTCATAAAACTACTGCTTTTATCTTCATTTTACAAATGAGAAATATGAAGCACCAAGAGCTTGATTTGCCCTCAGACATATAGATAGTTAAGCAGCAGGGCAGGGATTTGGACTTTAGCAATCTGGGTGCAGAATCTACCTTGGAGATGATCGGGCTTAATTACCCCCTTATGGGATAGATAGAAAACCAAGAGTTAGAGGGGGAGAGTGAGTGGCTCCCTCTGCCACATGTGTCAGAGAGGGTGCTGAGATTGGTTCTTAGGATCACTTCCTCAGGAGCTCTCCTCTTTCTCCCCAGGACAGGAGCGCTTCACCTCTATGACACGACTGTACTATAGGGACGCTTCTGCCTGTGTTATTATGTTTGACGTTACCAATGCCACTACCTTCAGCAACAGCCAGAGATGGAAACAGGACCTGGACAGCAAGCTCACATTGCCCAATGGAGAGCCCGTGCCCTGCCTGCTCTTGGCCAACAAGGTATGTGGCCAACCTAAGAAAATGGCCCCTAGCCTCTATCTGTGGTCAGAGAGTAAGCATATCTAAAATGCTCTCTGATTTGGGATGTCTGTTTCTCCTTCTCAAGTTAGCAGAATCATCTCTTCCTCCTTTCAAAGGATGTTGAGGGTGAGACTTTCTTTGGGAAGAATGCTGACTATAGATTTTAGATGCTGGTGTATTCTTAGCCATCGGTAGAAAAGTGTTTTAAATACACAGGCATCTAAGCCATGTTTCTATTTCCAGGAAGTTTATGGTGTTGCCTTTTATTTATTCTCTTTGTCAGTGTGATCTGTCACCTTGGGCAGTGAGCCGGGACCAGATTGACCGGTTCAGTAAAGAGAACGGTTTCACAGGTTGGACAGAAACATCAGTCAAGGAGAACAAAAATATTAATGAGGCCATGAGGTGAGTATCTCCATGCCGTTCTGAGGATAGGCATGAAGATTTATCCATCTTGCACTGAAGCCCTATGGAACTTCTTTTCTTGTTTCTGAGCTAACAAGAACTGACTGAGCCACTGGAATGCCAGCTCCTGAAGGTCAGGGATACTGTCTTCTCTCCTAAGATAACTGAGCACGAAGGGGCATTTAAACCTTGTGGCTTTACTGAATGCTGTCTGGTGATAAGACAATGTCTGCCATTTCTCCTTTTCCTCCATCTAGCTTCTCAGCCTTATTTCTTATTTCTTTTTAGAGTCCTCATTGAAAAGATGATGAGCAATTCCAGAGAAGATATCATATCTTTGTCCACCCAAGGGGACTACATCAATCTACAAACCAAGTCCTCCTCCAGCTGGGCCTGCTGCTAGTAGTGTTTGGCTTGTTTTCCATCCCAGTTCTAGGAAGTCTTTCCATCTCTTTCCTTTGATTGCTCACCCAGCAGTTTTATTAATTACGTTTGAACTGTCTCCTTCCAACTGTCCAGTAAGGAAGTCCATCATCACTTAGAAAAAACACCCGGGACCCAGGGGCATTTCTGCATCTCCTGGGTGTTGGCTTTGACTTGCTGCTGGCTCATGTGACTAGTTAGTGCCTTCAGTATAAGAAAGATCATCTCATCCTTCAATTTGTGATCTGGAATTTTGTGGGAAGGATTAGAAATCCACATCTGTGTTTTTAAGGATTATAATCCTCACCTACTTTTAAGCTTATTTTTCCATTTGATGTACACTGATACCATGACTTCAGATTGAGAGGAAAATGAGATCAAATGTTATTTCCGAAATTCCTTATAGGCCATTGCTTTCAGATTCTTTCTGTCTTGGAATTTAAGCATCTATAATTGTGAAATGCAGAGGAGGGGGTCTAGACATCAATGGATTTGGGGCTACTGGAGGCGACCCAGAAGTCACTGTATTTTTGAAACTTCTAAAGTTATAATTAACTTTCTCTTGTCTTGGCTTCAAGAACAGCCAAGCTTTTAAACTATTTTGCATGATGAGAGCATTTTCTTCCACGAAGAACTTAATCCTCACATTAGGGTTGTTTAGTATCTCCCTACCAATGGAGCAGGGTTTGCAAGTTTCTGGGTTGATGTCTTGATACATAATGCTGCAAGTGACATCAGTTGGCTGTGGTACTCTAAAATACGTCTGTTCCTCGCAGCTTTGGGAATCTGAACGGAAGAAGAAAAGGGAGTGGTTAACAGAGCAGAATCCAGCAGGACAACTTTATGAGCACCGGGGGCGGCTAGTACTTAGCCATGGGAAACAAATATTATGTGCAGGCCTTGGCCTGGGGGAGGAGAATGGATAAGACAGAAAATCATTAGATAATTGAAGTACTAAATTGGGCAGGTATTTTAGTATCAAATTACTTCTAGACATTTTAATTTGTTAAATTCTCTCTAGGCTGGTAATTTATAACTACCCAAAGTTACAAATATCCTTAGTGAACTCAGAGGCCTGAAGTTTTTTGGATAGACCTTAAATAAGTATCCTAAATCAGTAGTTCACAAATCTGGATGATCAAAACTACCTGGGAAGTTTGTTAAAATTTTTTAAAATGTTTTAAAATTTTTGGAGGTCCCAACCTCAAACCTGCTAAATCAAAATTTCTAGGGATGAAGCCTGGGAATGTGGTGGTGTGTATTTCAAAGCTTCCTAGGTATTTCTGATCAGCCTGGTTTGGAAACATGCTAGAGAACATGATAAAGATACAGAGACCAGGCCAGACACGGTGGTTCATGCCTGTAATCTTAGCACTATGGGAGGTCAAGGTGGGAGGGTTGCTAGAGGCCAGGAGTTCAAGACCAGCCTGTGCAACATAGCAAGACCCCATCTCTACAAAAAATTTAAAAATTAGCCAAGCATGTTAGTGTGACTATAATCCCAGCTACTCAGGAGGCTAAGGCAAGAGGCTCACTTGAGCCCAGGAGTTTGAGGTTGCATTGAGCTATGATGACGCCACTGTACTGTAGCCCAGGCAACAGAGCAAGACCCTGTCTCAAAAAAAAAAAAAAAAAAGATACAGAGACCCAGGCCCTTCCTATTTAAATGATCTGGGTTTCTGTATGCTCTGTTAGCTCTCCAGAATCCTGATACACACCACCAGACTTTGAAAATCACTGTCCTAAGAAAGAGATCAGAGGCCAAATATCAGTGAAGGGAAGCCAAGCCTTAAGCAGTTAATTTTTTTTAATGCCAGTTATTATAACTTGCACAGTCTTTTGAGACTTTATAGTTCTCTTCTGTATTATCATTTTCAGGCAGGGTTTTGGTTACAATGATTCTGAAGATAATAGTGGAGTAGCAAATTTCATTTATGTGAAGAGACAATTTTTTCCCATTGGTTTGAAACCCTGCAAAATCACAAAATAAATGGGAACTAAGTCTTGTATTCATGGTAGTTATTGGCCTTTAATGCGAGTTTGTTAAAGAGCTATTTTATACTGATAGTTCAAGAGTATTGTAGAAACATAGACTTTATTTTTTAAATACCTTGTTTTAAAATAAATGAAGGCAAATATTATTATGCATATCTGTTAATTTACTACTACCAGTTACTTAGATCCAGCTGCCTAGTACCAATTCTGTACTCAATGTAATATCCCAAATACTGCTTGGAGCTGTGAACTTTTTAAAAAATTGAATGTGCTTTCTTTTCCCTTTTGCTGACTCAGGATTTACCTGCTTCTTCAAGCATTGCTAGAGCCCTTCTGAGTTTTCTGTCCCAGTGGGTGAACATTACAAGCCTGAAACTAATTAAAGAAGGAATTGAAATATAACTAATTCCTCTCCATGCCCTTATCCATAAAGCAAAGCAAGTAAGATAGGAAAAATGAAATATTTACATGAATGGAAATACGATTATACTAAAAATAATTAGGTCTTATCATTTGGATGCTACCCCTTTGGTAAAACTGTTTGGAGCATGGATATCATCATAACCCTTCCCTAGAGATGATTCTATATTTGAGACAAGATGCCCATCTAACTACTGAGTTGGTCTTTGGCCAAAAAGAAAACATAATTCCCTACAGGGTATTCAGAGAAACCCAAGGGAGGGGTGAGACCACAGCTGTGGGGTAGTGACTGCCCTGGCTTTCGTCTTTGAACAGAATAGCTGAGTGACCAAGTAAGTGGGGAGAAAGAGATCGCAGGTCGGAGGGCCCTTTAGCAGCAAATAATGATTTGCTGTTTTATCACTACTATTGAGCCAAAATTACTCCAAGGTGATTTCCCTAATTTACTTTGTCTAGCTATTACTAAGGTATAATAGGGTTCCTCATTTTTTTCTGTTATCTCCAGATTTAACTTTTTTCTTAGGCGGTCTGTCTTCTGTCCTCAAGACACTCTCCCATCTAACATGAGGCTTTTCTCGCCTGTCCTTGTCCTTTTATAGGCAGTGGCCTGTTTTTGACATGATCTAAGGCTGTGGTTAGAGGATGTAAAAAATCTCCGGGGAATGCTATAAAATCCAGTGACCAAATTGCCCAAGGAAAAAATCTTCAGTGCCCTTTCCCCTCCACCCCTCTTGACTCACTATGTATAGGAAGATTTCTCAGCTATGTGACTCATCTAAAGCCAAATAATCCCCAAAGCTGCAGGCTGATTGAATAGGTAGGAAGTCACTAGAAAATTATGTATGTTGGAAAGAACTCTATGTATATTTTTGATTCAGCCATAAATACCAGAGACTTCAGAATATATATATGACCTTTCTTTAGTTTTCGGGCATGATCTGAATTCTCTCAATTTATCTGCAGAGTTTCAGCATAATAATGGTATTGTTCTGAATTAGGGTTCTCCAGGGAAACAGAACCAATAGGAGATATAGATATCATAAATATATAAGATATATAGAGATAGAAATAAATACGTAGAGATATATGTAGATATATAAATACATGTATTTATTATAAGGAATTGGCTCACACGATTATGGAGGCTGGCAAGTCCAAAATCTGCAGAGCTGATGTCTCAGTTCAGTTCCAAAGGCTGGCAAGCTGGAGAATTCTCTCTTACTTGG
>CAUYSK010027059.1:0-12424 GCA_963575035.1 Avahi laniger | reverse complement strand
TCTTTTCATAGAGGTTGTACTAGTTTCCAGTCCTACCAGCAGTGTATGACTGTTCCTATCTCTCTGCATCCACCCCAGCATGGTGTTGTTTTGGGACTTTTTTTTTTTTTTGAGACAGAGTCTCACTCTCTTGCCTGGAGTGAGTGCCGTGGCGTCAGCCTAGCTCACAGCAACCTCAAACTCCTAGACTCAAAGCAATCCTACTGTCTCAGCCTCCCAAGTAGCTGGGACTACAGGCATGTGCCACCATGCCCGGCTAATTTTTTCTATATATATTTTTTAGCTGTCCAATTAATTTCTTTCTATTTTTGGTAGAGATGGGGTCTCACTCTTGCTCAGGCTGGTCTCGAACTCCTGAGTTCAGAACGATCCGCCCACCTCGGCCTCCCAGAGTGCTAGGATTACAGGCGTGAGCCACCGCGCCCGGCCCCACATAGATTTTTTTTAACTGACTGATTGACTTATTTATTTATGTACACAGCAGGAGTATGGAAGATAAAGTTCTTGGCCAGGATACTGAAAAGACTTGTGGCATTTGGACCTTGGAGGTTTTTAAGAAAAGAATGGACAGCCTTTGCCAGAATGAATCACTTCCTTTAAGAGAGAGACCTGGGCTGGGTGTTAGTGACATTAAAATTTTGTGTCGAGTTTCTTAAGCTACCTGATACTTGTTAGTGCACTCACATGCTTAATTGTGAATTGAGAAATGAGGCATTAGGCAGTGGGAGGGGAGGACATCCCCTCTCCTGAGGTCCTCCAAGGTCATTTCATGTTTCACTGTGCTTTAAGACAATGTGGTAGATCAACCTTTCTGAAATACAGTTGTTTGATTTCAGATCGACTACCACTACATCTCCTCCCAGGGCTTTCCTATCGAAGGTTGGGCTGTTGTGTACTACATAACTCACCTGTAAGTATGCAGGTACATGTGAAATACTCATACCATGAATGACATACAAGAGAAATGGGGCGAGGCAGCATCCTGCCCCAAATTGATTGGCCCTGCCCTCCTGTGGTAGGCTGTTTGGGCCCTTTCCATACTAAAGGTGTGTGGTGCACAGGTGGCTGTCCAGACTTGAGAATTTGGGATTATTGGCTTGCTTCTGCCTCCCTGAGGCCATTAGCTGTTCAGGTAGCAGATACAGAGCTAACTGTGTTCCCTGAAAGAAGTTTTGCTCACATATGATGCATTTCCTGGATTTGGCTGCCTGTCTTTTACGAGAAGCATGTGAACTCATAGAATGAGCTGTACAGTCTAACTGGCAGAGTGAGAGTCTAACAAGACCCATTGGTGTGTATTCATTGTTCTCTTCCAGTTTGAAAGGGGCACTACTGTTCATTACCATCGCACTCATCGGCACTGGCTGGGCTTTCATTAAACATATCCTTTCTGATAAAGACAAAAAGATCTTCATGATTGTCATCCCACTTCAGGTAAAGGAACCCTAATCCTGCTTGTCACCTCCTCCCTGGGCATTTAGCAGGGCTCAGCTCTGTGCCTCTGTGGGAAGAGGGAGTCACCTCTCCCAGAAACTGCAGCTTCTGCCATTGGGGGTTGAAAATTGGTATTTTCTTTCTGAATTCCGACAGACCTAGACTTCCAGTTGTTGGACTGGGAGACATTTGACCATTGGTATCTTTAGACTGGCCTGTGGTTGCCTCAACTTTGACTAGAGAGCTGCCGAAAAGTTAGGAGACATACAATACTGCTTTCTCTTCTGCATCCATTTGTCCTATAACAAAATAGTGCTCTTAGTGAGGAAACTCAGATACGGAGTGTCTGATAACACAGTCCCATTACCTGGCACTTAGAAGAGTTATTGGAGAAGTTGGGCCTTTGGGCCTAAGGAATGTGGCATCATGGCTAAATGACATGTAAAGCACCACCTGTCCAGGACCTGAGTGACTGTTGGGGCTCAGGGTGCCTAAAAGGCAAGATGTCCTGGTTATCTATTATTATGTAAAAGATCACCCCAAAACTTAGTGACTTAGCGCAACAATTACATTAATTTTTTCTCTCAGTTTCTGTGGTCAGGAATTTGAGAGTGGCTTAACTGAGTAGGTCTGGGTTGGGGTCTCATGTGGGTATAGTTCGACAGTGGCTGGGAGCACCTCAAAGTCTTCACTTGCATCTGTCTTCTGGGTTGGGAACAGCTGGAGTTCCTGGGGTGTCTTTTGTCTCTACATGGTCTCTCCAGCATGGCGTTTTCAGGTAGCTACTTTTCTTACAAGCTCAGGGCTCCACAGGTCCCGAGAGAGAGCTGGGCAGAAGCTGTATCTACCTTGGAAATCACATGGCATCACTTCCTCCTTACCATATTAGTCAGAGCAGTCACAGGCCTGCCCAGGTTCAAGGGCACAGCACAGAGACTCTGCTTCTTAATAGCAGAGTAAAGTGGTAAAGTTCTGGAAGTGAACACAGGACTGGAAGTAATGCTGTGACAACAGATTGGGGGTCGGTAAGCCCATGTACACCCCACATTGGGACTGCCGTCATTGTGACAATTCACCCATGCTTTGGGGCCTCAGGAACATCTTGTGTCTCACAGGTCCTGGCAAATGTAGCCTACATCATCATAGAGTCCACTGAGGAGGGCACCACCGAGTATGGCTTGTGGAAAGACTCTCTGTTTCTGGTTGACCTGCTGTGCTGTGGAGCCATCCTCTTCCCAGTGGTGTGGTGAGTAACCCACAGGGCGGGAGTCTATGTGACGTGACAGCTTGGCTGTCAAGCCCAACAGCTGAACTGGCCATTCCCAAATTGATCTGAATCTTACAGGACATGAAAATAGAGCTTCCTGGGTCCCAGACTGACTTTAATCAGTCTCCAGGGGCAGGCCCCTGTGTCTTTATCAAGTTACCCAGGGGATTCTGGGAGAGCTAGTCTGGCACCGTGGACTGCTCATGTAGCAGAGTTCTTTTTTTGAGGCAGGGGTAGGGGGAGCAACTACTTTGTAATGTTTTTTATAAATATACTGGAGGAGAATCATGCAATGCTGCCAGCGTGGGACACAGTCCTAGGCCAGAAGCCTGGACACTCCTTTGCAACTGGTCCTGTGATGGCAGACCTTTCATCTTGCCTTCATTGTTTACTATGACCCTGTGTTCTCTTCAAAATAAAGAAACACGCCATTTTTTCCCTGGAATGACTTTTGTTGTCGAATTACCACTGCCGGATGTACCTTCTTTCTGAGCTGGGGTTTGCGTGTGTTGACTGTGGCCATCACCATGTCCCCACACCAGCAGCAGGAAGTGTGTTCACTCGTCCCTTGGTCCCCTTCACAGAGATGATGTAACGGATTTTTAGCTCCTATGTTGTCAGCACAATTGATCACGGCTCCTACCGGAAGAACAGGGAAATCTGGAATTTCACACCAAAGGACTCATCACGTCCTCACTTTACATCTTGAATGCCGAAAAAGGACAGAGAGCCATTTAGCACAGTTCTAAGGCAACAGAAAAGAGTTGGGAAATGAGAACTTAGTAGCAATATAAAATGACAGCCTGAATTCAGGGGGGAGAGAGTTGGAGAAATCCCATAAATAGCCGTTTCTTTCCAAGTTACATGGAAAATGAGGAGGGACATTAACAAAACTAGTGATAGTTCTCAGCACATAAGCATTTTCAGTATCTTCAGAAGGATTTGCTCCATTCCTGGAAATGGCAATTTAAATGCATAGATTGTGCTTTGATCACATGGAAAGAAGTGTTAGTGCCCAGTAAGTGGTTGATGAGAAAGAACATCCTTGTTAAATCACATGCAAAGTGATGGACCTTCTTGGTTCAGTAAGAACCTAGTAGAGGAAAGAAGGCTAACAAGAATAAAACACTTAGTTCACCTTTAATGATCTAGTAGTTTCACGGCTATTTGAATGTAATTAATTCTTTTGAAATAAAGTTGAAAGAAATAGATTTGCCCGCCTTGTGTTAGAAGTGAGATGCTTCGTGTTGCAGTGCCCGTGCGGTAAATTAATATGTTTTAGGATCTTGGCGTTTGTCAGTTACTCTGATTATTTAGAACATGGTGCCAGTGGGGCATAATCCTCATTCCAGCCAGTTAGGTTCACTCTTCACCCTAATCCCATCGTACTTCACACACGGTCTGTGTCAGTTCAACAGACGGCTACCAGCATAGAAGAGAAAGTACTGAAGTATTTTTTTAATCACCACAACCTCTACCATCCTGCCCAGGAATAAGAACTCGGCTCGGGCATCTGTAACGTGGGGTGGCCAGCATCGTCTCCAGATAGAAGAGAGTGTCTTATTAGGGAACAGAGGTGGAGACTCTACTCTGTTGTACACCACTGTTAGAACAGTCAAATATAAGAAACCCAGAAGAGCTATAGAGGTACAAGTGGTCCTTTCCTGCCACTCGTTAATTATAGCACTAATGAGTAGATGTCAAATGGCAAGATTCCTTAAGGTAAATATCCTGAAAATTACTGTAAAATGAAAAAAGATCAGTAAGTACTAGAGAAGTGATTTAAGAAATGGCATCAATAATATTTTAAATATTCTTATTCAGCCAGCATTGGTTCAGGGCCAGCTTTGTGCTGGTTAACTTCCCAATGCTGCTCCATTCAGTTCTCAAACAGCCCACTCTCACAGGTGGGCAAACTGAGGCTTTAGGAGAAGTGATTTCTTTGCCAACAAGAGTGACAGTGTTAGACCCCGGCTCCCTTCCCTGGCGCAGTCCTGTCTGCCTGCACCCTGCTCACCATTTAGGGCAGTTTCTCCATTTGTGGCTTTGGACTGTGCCTAGAACTCTGATCTCAGCTTCTTTAATAATGTTATTGTTCCCCTGCCTGAACTGTCATGATGGTAGTTAATTACTGGCACATCATAGCCGAAAAAAAGACTCCCTGTAGGCTGGCATTTTTCAGCAGAGTTATAAATCTCCACTCAATGAAATGAGCTTGCAGGAAGCCTTGTGTCCCCAGGTCCTGGACCTAGACTTTAGAAGTCATCCTGTGACTTTCCTCTAGGGTCGATTCTCTCCCATGGCAGGTTAGCTCAGAGATGCTTCATTGTCTTGGGAGTGTTGGTGGGGTGATGGTCGTGGGGATGAGAAGCTCAGTAGAGGGTGGGAGTGTTAAAGCTGCAGACTTACATGTTCGCCAGCAGAGGGCGTCTTTACCTCTCAGCCTTGAGCACCATACATGGCCAAGTGTTGATTATACCAGATCCCTTTTTTAGGGACAGTGCTCTAAAATTATCTAGTCCAACCTTTCAGTTTATAATTGAGGAATTCAAGGCCTCAAGTTACTAGTGCTGGAAATAGAGAGGAATGCAAATTTGTCAGCTAACCTTTTGTTCTCCAAATGTTTATTTTTAGGTCAATCAGACATTTACAAGAAGCGTCAGCAACAGATGGAAAAGGCAAGTTCCCTCGTGCTCTTTTTGTCCTGCTCAGCTTTCCCTGAGCCCACATGCGGGCACTGCTGAGAGGTGGGGGCAGGCCTGTTGAGTCTCAAGACGTCGTCTTCCTGGGGACAAGCTGGGGGAGTCCTGGAGGCCCACTTTGTAAGAGCAGCGGGGGCTATTGCTATTGGGCGGAAAAGCAGGTGTTGAACACTACAGAGACTGGGGGTGTAAGGCTTGGGGGTAGCTGCTGCTTGTTGAGATGATTCATTTCATTTCCACCCGTGATTGTGATTTTCACCTTCGCAAAACTGAGTCAGAAAGAAAATCTTGTCTTGGAAGGCCCAGATGACACTTTACTGTGAGAACAGGAGGTATAATGGATTGGCTATGTGTAAAGCAGCCCTTCCTGCTGACTTAACACGCTTTCAAAATAGATGTGTCAGTATTAATTTAAAATGAGTCTCTGATGCCAGAAAGAACCTTTAAAACTATTTGATATTAAATAGTCCTGCCATTATAACCCTTTTGCGTCTCCTTGATTTTGCAACCATTTCTCCTAAGTCAGAAAAAAAGGTGCAAAGAAAATGTTTCGCATGTTTCTGGGCCTGTTTGAATAATGTCTGCCACAGGCTGCCATGGCTCAAACGGGACTTTCAGACCACAGGGGTTTGAGGAGCAGTGCTCTGTGGAAGGCCAGAGCTGCCCTGGATCCATGAAATCGTACACCTAATGCTGATATTAACATTCTTTAAGGCAGATGATTTATTACCAATAATGAAAAGAAATAGTGTTTTTTGGTTAATAAAGTTTGTTGCTGACCTTTTTTTCTGATTATAAAGGTAATATGGATTTATCTTTAGAAATTTGGAAAGCATTATAGTGGCTACAAATCTTATTTCACGAAGTTGGTGTATAACTAATATCATATTATTTCTTTAAATTGAATTAAACATGACCTCAGGGCTTCACCCAGGGTCAGGTAAGATCCTGGGTTCTTGTTTAGAGCACAGTACTCTGGAAGATCTCTTTAGTTTGGGCCCAGAATAGTTGCGTCATGATTCTTGCTGTCTAGATTCACGCAACTCCTGCTGCCGGGCGGCCCGTGTGCGTGGGTCCTGCACAGGCTGGGAGCCCCCGCCAGGCTCCCTAGGCCTCCCCAGCTTCTTGAGTGTGGCCTGTGCCTGCTTTTGTCTTCTTTCTAGTCCTGGGAGATAGCCCTTCTTCTCTTCTCTTCTCATTTTTTCCCTCAAAGGCACTGGATTCCTTTCTTTTTCCCCTGGAATATCCTCTGTGATAAATTCTTTTCAGTGAGTTTGAGCTGGAATGTCATCTACAGAAAGCCTCTGCTTTTAGCTTGGCTGCATAGCCTTTCCAGGAGGCCCTCCTGCCTTCTTGGGGTAAAGGAAACACAAAAAACAAAATATCAATTAAAATTTTAATAAAGCATCCTGCCACAAACACAAAAACCCAAGGTAAAAAATAAAAATCTACCTCCTGGAAATAATTAGGGATATTCTTGTCTTTTTTCCCTCTTCTGTCCATGTTATATTAAAAGGTGGTTTTATTATTTTTGTAACTTAGTGAATAGGTTTTTTTCTTATGTTAATATAATGCAATGAGACCTCTTAACTTTTTTGTCTTATACCCTTCCGTATTTCCAAGTTAGTTTTCCTGGTTATTTGGCTAAAAATGTTAAAAAAAATCCCAAGGGCAGTGTTTTCCAGTTGCTAAGGTTTATCTGCATTTTTCTTCTTGGCTCTGTCCTGCCACCTATGTGAACTCTTTGGCCTTTCCTGCCCCACTCTCTTCTCTTGCTCTGTCTTGTGTTAGCCGCCTGGGGTCTGCCGTGGTGACTGACTGTCTCAGTGACCACTGACTCCACCTGAGGTTGGTCCTTAGCTGAAGATATTAGTAAAGTGCCCTGCCTGGGACAGACGGCACAGCAGGTGAGTCCCAAGATGGGGTCAGCATTGCCCTCCAGTATGTGAAGTAAAGAGAAACTTTATGGAACCAGGATGGATGCTTTTGTCCTGGCCTGGGGCACATTAGGTAGTTGCTCGTTTTTTCCACCAGGTGACAGCATGGGACCTCTTCTGAGAATGAACGTAAAAGCAGGAAATCACGTAGGCAAACCAGGGCTTACATCCCCGTTCTCAGGATGGCGTGTGTTAAGAAATCACCCATTTCTCATCAGCAAATATAAGCTCTTTAAAGGGGGACAGAGTAGATTTGAAGGGGAGTATCTTCTCAATTTATGTTCTTTTCTCTGAATTGATTTTGATTTGAGCCAAGGGATACTTTTGAGCATTATTGAATGGTTATGAAAAATGGTTATGCTTGTGATACTCCCAGAGTGAGGGCAGCCAAGTGTCCACAGCTGAAGTCCCCCCTGCAGCGATGTCTCAGGAATAGCACTGTGTGCTGGCAGGCCAGCCTCGGGTGTGGCTGCAGTGTGGCCCAGCCAGGAAACCTGGAATGAGCGCACTGCCAGCCACTGGCTCCAGAATAGGTGGACCCATCGACCCCCTGTGCTCCTCAGTCCAGCCCTCCTGAGATCTGGCTCATCCTAGAGGCCCTGAGAGCATGAAGACCATGAGCAGTAACGTCTTCTGTTGGATCTGGAAGCATTTTGCTGGGTAGTGTCTGACATTCTCATTCCTGTTCTTAGCTTCGTTATTCCACTGACTCATTGCATGGCCTTGACAGTAACTTGGGCTTAAGAATCCCAGTTTAGGTGCAGTCCAGGCCGAGTAATTGCAAGTGAGAAAAATGCTATTTGTTGTTGTTCTTCCTACATTTGGGTTGAATATAGCTTTCAGAGGGTATTTGTTTGGACTTTATTTACTTTTTTTATTGGACAGGGTCTCACTTTGTTGCCCAGGCAGGAGTGCATTAGCACAATCATAGCTCACTGTACCCTCAGACTCCTGGGCTCAAGTGGTCCTCCTGCCTGAGCCTCCCGAGTAGCTGGGACTACAGGTATGCACCACCACACCCGGCTAATTTTTCTATTTTTTGTAGAAACAGGGTCTCACTATGTTGTTCAGGCTGGTCTCCAACTCCTGACCTCAAGCGATCCTCCCACTTTGGCCTCCCAAAGTGGTGGGACTACAGGCGTGAGCCACTGTACTGGCCTTGTTTACTTCTTTGTCTCTAGATTTCTTTTGACTGAACCTGAGGGAAGTATAAAACATTAAGGTTGAAGCTGCCCACTGTCCTTAGGCTACGTCTTTGTCTTTTCTATCACATGCTGTGGCCTCTCTCAGATCCTCTGCCATTTAGATTCACTGCTGCACCGCATCCCTGAGAGGGAGCTTAATTGCCTCTCGGACAGGCACACCTAGCTCCGTTCCATGGTGTTTCTCCTGCCAAGATTTACTGGCTGTTCCTGCCCTTGAGCTTGCTTCCCTGTTGCCCCTCCTTTCTGTCATTACCATATAGGAATGGCTTGGAGATATACACCATAAATTTAATTAATAGTCTCTGCTTCTGATCATCCTTTTTTTGGCCTTGTGTTTCAGAGGAAAAGTCAGAAGAAGTATTCTGAAGAATCTTAGCTTTTATGGAGCTTCAGAAACATTTAAACAAATGACAGTTGGCTAGTTGCGGGGTTTATGGAGGAGTGGCTTCATTCTGAGCCTCTGCCGTGTTCTAAAAGGAGCCATGGCCACGAGAGGTGTTGTTAGGGCAGCAGTTCTCAAGGAGGTCCTCACGGTCAAGCCTATTTTTATAATCATACATTATTAGCCTTTTTTACTGTTGACGTTTGCCCTGATGGTGCAAAGCAGTGGAGGGTAAAACTGCTGGCACCTTCATGTGATTCAGGGCTATGGCACTGAACTCTACTAGTAGCCATTGCATTCTTCATTGCCACCTACTTACAGGGGTGAAAAAGCCTTATGTCACTTAAGAATGGACTTGATGAAGTAATAAAAGCTGTTAATGTTATTAAATTTCAGCCCTTGAGTCTGTATCTTTTAATATTCTTTGTGACAAAATGGGAAGTATGCATAAAGTCCTTAAAGTGTGATCGTCATGGTCTTGAGGAAAAGCGTGTGTGTGATTATCTGAGTTGCAAGCTAAACTAGCCACTTTTTTCATGGAACAACATTTTTATTTGAAAGAATGACTGACTGCTATGGTTACTCAGACTTGGGTTTTTGGCAGCCATTTTCTTGAAAATGAATGAAATGAACATATCACTTTAAGAAAAACAGCTAACGATATTTGTTGCCAGTGACAAAATTTGTGCTTTCAACTGAAAATTAGAATTTAGGAAAACTTTTATCTACCACTGTAAGCATGATAGTTTCACAGTTCTTAGATAATAAAATATTTGGGAGAGCTGCATAACTCACTGGAAAATATCTTCCGCCAGACCAGTGCATGATGTTCCACAGTCACGCTTGGGTAAAAGAGCCATTCGGAGTGCAGGACGGACCAGTAGAATTTTTGTAACAGAGAGTGAAAAGTTCACTGATGCGATTTCAGATTCCCCCACCTCACTAATGTTTAGAAGCCACCACTTGTCAACTTTTAATGTAGAATCAGACTATTCAGTTATCTAAGAAGGCCTACGTCCACTTGTACGTGGCCTTATTTTCTTCACATACTTCGACCAAAGTGCTCCCTCACAGCAGATTGGATGCAGAAGCAAACACGAGGACCCGGCCACATTGTATTAAGCTGGGCATTAAAGAGAGTTACAAAAGTGGAAAATAGGCCGGGCGTGGTGGCTCACGCCTGTAATCCTAGCACTCTAGGAGGCCGAGGCAGGAGGATCGCTCAAGGTCAGGAGTTCAAGACCAGCCTGAGCAACAGTGAGACCCCATCTCAACTAAAATTAGAAAGAAATTGGCTGGACAACTAAAAATATATGGAAAAAATTAGCCGGGCGTGGTGACACGCGCCTGTAGTCCCAGCAACTCGGGAGGCTGAGGCAGAAGGATTGCTTGAGCCCAGGAATTTGAGGTTGCTGTGAGCTAGGCTGATGCCTCGGCACTCTAGCCCAGGCAACAAGCAAGACTCTGTCTCAAAGAAAAAAAAAGAGTGGAAAATAATTCCACTCTTCTTATTATTTACTTTTTGGAAGAGTTTTTGTTTTTTTTTAACAAAAAATGTTATTTATATTAACATGTAATGGGTTTGTTTTCAATGAATTATTAAATATTTTTGAAATTTGTATTTCACTTTCTAACATGATAAATAAACACAGATGTTACCACGTAAACAAAAACTCTTTGAGGTCTTCAGTCATTTTTAAAAATATAAAGGGATCCTGAGACAGAAAGATTGAGAACCGTCATATTAAAGATGAGGTCCCTTAAGTCTCTTGTGGTCATGGTGACCATGAACGTGAGTGAAAATCTGCCTAGTTCTTTTCTTCCTTCCTATTGAGCTTATTTGAGACTTACTTGGCCAGATGCTTGTGGTTATTTAAGATGTCCATTAGCTCAGGGCAACTCGTGCCAAAGAACTATGTTTTATTTGGGTGTGTCCACACGAAAAGACCTAACGAAAAACCTACTGGAGAGAGAAGAGAGATAATCATTGTATGCATCCTGGTTGCAACTCATGTTTATGTATTTCTTATTTTTCATTCTTGCTTTCCTTAGACTGGTGGTTCTTATCCCTTTTGGGGGTGCTAGATCTATTTGAGAACTTAGAGTATAGCCCTCCCCATGTATATATAAAGTTTTTCATGCAATTTTATGGGATTTGTGGACCCCAGGTTTAATAACCCCTTTTTTAGATTAATTTAAGTCATCTTGTTACTCTTGTACAGTGATTTGGATGGAAACCAGCATAATTATGATGTGAGACTCCCCCATAGGACTGATTCCCAGGAGAGATCAGAGAGAATACAGAATGCGCTGAACTCTGTGGCAAGTTTCTGCTTGCTTTTTTCTTGCTTTTTCTTTCCTACCCCTTCCACTAGAATATACCTCAAAGAGCATTTCTGCTCTGGTATGTTTTTCTTTTTCTTAATATTGTGGTAAAGTATACATAACATAAAATTTACCATTCTAACCATTTTTAAGTGTACAGTACAGTGGTAATAAGTACATTTGCATTGTTTTGCAGCCATCACTCCCATCTATCTCCAGAATTTTTTGTCTTTCCAAACTGAAATTCTGTCCCTATTAAACACTGACTCTCCATTTCCCCCTCCCCCAGCCCCTGGCAACCACCATTCTCCTTTCTGTCTCTGTGAATTTTACTACTCTAGGGACGTCAAGTAAGTGGAATCATGCAATGTTTGTCTTTTTGACTGACTTATTTCATGCAGCATGATGTCCTCAGGGTACATCTGTGTTGTAGCCTGTGTCAGAATTTCCTTTGTTATTAAGGCTGAATAATATTCCATTGTATGTGTGTACCACACTTGTTTATCCATTCATGTGTCAGTGGACACTGGGTTGCTTCCACCTTTTGGTTATTGTGAATAATGCTGCTATGAACGTTGGTGTACAAATATTTGTTCAAGTCCCTACTTTCAGTTCTTTTGGGTATATGCCCAGAAGTGCAGTTGCTGGATCACTTGGTAATTCTCCCTTTAATTTTTTGAGAAACTGTCATAATGTTTCCTACAGTAGCTGCCCCATTTACATTCCTGCCAGCAGTGCACATGGATTTCGTTTTATCCACATCCTCACCAACACTTGTTATTTTCTGGTTTTGGTTTATTTTTTTTTATAATAGCCATCCTAAGGAATATGAAGTAGTATTTCATTTCGATTTGCATTTCCCTAATGATTAGCCATATTAAGCATCTTTTTATGTGCTTATTGGCCATTTGTGTATCTTCTATGGAAAATGTCAATTCCAGTTCTTTGCCCTTTTTTTTTTTTTTTTTTTTTTTTTTTTTTGAGACAGAGTCTCATTCTGTTGCCCTGGCTAGAGTGAGTGCCGTGGCATTAGCCTAGCTCATAGCAACCTCAGACTCCTGGGCTCAAGCAATCCTACTGCCTCAGCCTCCCAAGTAGCTGGGACTACAGGCATGCGCCACCATGCCCGGCTAGTTTTTTCTATATATATTTAGCTGTCCAATTAATTTCTT
>CAUYSK010027058.1:0-61250 GCA_963575035.1 Avahi laniger | reverse complement strand
TAATCCTAGCACTCTGGGAGACCGAGGCAAGTGGATCCTTGGAGCTCAGGAGTTCGAGACCAGCCTGAGCAAGAGTGAGACCCTGTTTCTACTAAAAAAATAAAAAGAAATTGGTTGGACAACTAAAAAACAAATGTGTATGTATATATATATATATATATATATATATATATATATATATATATATATTTATATATATATATAAAAATAAGCCGGGCCGGGTGGTGCATGCCTGTAGTCCCAGCTACTCGGGAGGCTGAGGCAGTAGGATTGCTTGAGCCCAGGAGTCTGAGGTTGCTGTGAGCTAGGCTGATGCCACGGCACTCACTCTAGCCTGGGCAACAAAGCGAGACTCTGTCTCAAAAAAAAAAAAAAAAGATAGTATGATATTGGTACAGGAATGTACTAATAACTGAAAGGAACAGAATAGAAAACTAAAAAACTGACCCACACATATACAGACCCTTAATATATGACAAAGTTGGGACTTCAGAGCAGATGGGGGGATAACAATCTTTTTAAAGAAGCAATACTGATAAAATCAGATATTCGTATGGATGGCAGAAGTTGCAATGTGTCACCCATACACAATAGAGAGTTGTAAGAAGATTATAGGTTTGAACATAAAAAAAAAAACAATAAATGAGAAGTTGTTAGAATGTAATACTGGGGAATATCTTTATGATCTGGAGGCAGAAAATATCCCAAACAAGACACAAAAGCTATAGACCATAAAGAAAAGAATACATTTATGACATTAAAAATATGAAAAATTGGTTTATCAAAGGATAACATACAGAAAATAAAATGGCCAGCCACAGAATAAAAATATTTATAATACATATATCTGGCAAAGTGTGCATATCTGGAATATATAAATAAGTAAAATAAACCTATAAGCAAAAAATGAAAGAAAGAAAGCAAACAAACAAAACCTAGGGAAAGAACTTGAATGGAGTCTTCATAAGAAAACAAATCCAAGTTAGATTGGCTAAATAATAAAAGAAAATCTGAGAACACCAAATGGTCAGAATGCGGAACAGTCAATAAACTCCTTCATTGCTAGGGGTACCACACATTAGTCGAATCTATTGGGAAACAGTTTGTCATTTTCCAATGAAGTTGAAGATTTATATATCACATGTCTTTGTAATTTTACTTCAAGAATTTATACCCTATAGAAATGTATCCTAATAGGTAAAGCATACGGTGCAGAAGAAGAAGAATGCATTAATTCTTCACCTAAAAAGATAAATCTTGAAACATAATTTTTATCGAGCAAAAGAAGCCAGATTTTCCAACGTATACAGCATGTGATGCCACTATTATAGAGAGCAAAATTCAACTACATTATTTAGGGATAAATACATAGATGGTTATTCTGTTAAGCAGAAAGCGATTACTATAAAAGCAAAGATAACACCCCCCTACCCCACCCCAATGTCTTGTGATTGGGACTAGAGGGAAGAGTGAAGAGTAGGGTTGAGTTGCCTCTGGGGAGCTGCCGATATCTCATTTCTTTCCCTGGGTGACAGTTACACGTAATTCACTTTATATAATATTACATTAAGTTGTATGTTTATGCTTTGTTCACTTTTCTTTATTTATACTTTGTAATTTAAAAAAGTTTAAAAAGTGATTTAAAAAGAAGGTGAATGTTGAGTGCTAGTGATTGCAAGTAGCTGCAAAAGGGACTTTACTTGGGTCCTGGTAGAAATTTGCTTATGAAAATTCATCGAGCTATACCCTTAAGATTTGTGCATTTTCGACATGTGTGCTTAAATAAAATGTTTTTTAAAAAAAATAAATTAAAAAGAACAAAAGGAAGCTAAGGAGAAAACAGTTAGTGTAGACTTTTCCCCTATAAATGGAAGTATGAATGGAAGTAAACCTCAAGGTGGTAGCTAGAGAGTAATGCAAATTTTAGGAATTTTCATTTTATAGAAGAGAAGAGCATATTTATAAGTGATGGGGAAAGCATCAGTGGCGGGAAAGGAGGTAAATAATAGAATATAACCAATGGACAGGTCTCCCTTTTAAAGGGAAAGGGGAAGGAAGTAGGGATACAGATGGAAAGACAGGACTTGAACAAGGAGAGGGTCCCTTTTCCTTGAAAATTGGGAAGGACAATCAGAAACAGGTACCTTGGCAGGGACAGGGAAAAAGATGACTTTAAAAGCATAGAAGCAATGGCTTTAGATGTTTAAGCCTGAAACTACAATAGAACGTAATATCATTTACTGAGGGAAGAGAAACAGAAATTTAAAGAGGAGCATGAAGGATGAGAAACCTAAGAATGAAGAAATGACCAAAGAGGTGGCTAGAAAACTATTCAAGGACTGTTCAGTGGTTGCTGTGGGCCCAGCAGCTCCAGGAATGTACACATTTGGAGGCATATCTCCAGAGCAAAGCAGTTATCTTCAACAATTTAGATACAGGGATTGAGACAGTGAATGATCACTACAGATCAAGCTTGAGAATCTCCAGGTAAAATTTAGCAGACGGTGGTGGAAAAGCAGGTAGCGGTAACTGGTTCTGTTGAGAGAATGACCAGATGTTGCATATGAGGCCTGGGATGATATAGAAGGAAACAATCTTGGAATATAATAATTCAATGAGAAAACTGGAAAAACTGGTGGACTCTAGGTCTGGGAGAGGTAGTAGAAAAGGCAAGTGGGGAAAAAGCAAATGAGAGAATTGCGTTGATACCAGACCCTAAACCAACTAACTCTCCTCGCAAGTTTGATTAAGGAATAAAAATGTTTGAATTTTACTATGGAATCGTCTAATTCTTCTCTGTAATATAAAAACATTCTAGAATTGAATAGGAGACCTGTTTGTAGTCATTTCAAGTAATAATTTTGCACAGTGCCTTCTCTTAAGCACAGGTCTTGAGGATAGTGCTTCATTGAAACTCCACCTTACACGTTAAATTTCTTGGGGAAGGAGGAAATATGGTTAAAGAAAATCAAATCATATATCCCCAAACTCCAGTACATATTTTTTGGATCATTCCCTGCATTGGCCTGAGTTATGGCCTGCTTTGCCCTAGAAAGCTGCTTCCTGTGGATTTCAGCATGACTGGAAGATTAGAACTCTGCTAGAAGTTATTCTTAAATTGCTAATGGTTAGGAAAAGCAAAAAAATGAAGAAAAGCAAAGAAACAGATCAAAATTATTCTGATTAAGGTTGAACCTATTTCTGTCTGTTCTGTGATTCTCTTCTTAGGAAATGCAGTTGCCTAAAGGCTTGCTTAAAAGCCATTCCCACCCCTGACCTCAGGACTCCAGTTGGTATAGCTGCTGCTGACATTTCCCAACAATCCACCATTATACCACACTACTACATGTTGAATAGAAATGATGCTACCACGGGCAAAGTAGGAAGAAGAATCAGTCTTTCAACCAGGAAGTAATTGTTGAGCAGCACTTAAGTTTGGGGTCTAATGAAGGATGTGGAAAACGCATAAGAAAGGTTTCTTGTCTTTAAGGAACTTATGTATTAGAGGAATAAGGCAAAACATAATCATTCAACAAATCCAGACATATACGACAAGTGCCAGAGGAAGAGAGGATAGAAATTTCAAGGTAGACTGATTTGATCAGCAAAGGTTATAGGGGGAGAAAGATGACCTGAAGGATGAGGTTTTATGCAGAATTTCCACAAGTGAATGCACTGAAGTATCAGGAGTCATGTTCTCATTATCTCCTATTTCTCAAAAGAGCTTCGAATAGGTAATGCTGCCCTTTAAAAATCTATCTGCGATTAATCAATTCACAACTCTTTGTGCCAGCGAAAGAAATAACTCAAAAACAATTTACTTTGGAGTTGGAATATAACGCGTGAGGTTACTTCAAATCTATTTGTCCTCCTTACTTTGTTTGTTCAGGCCAATGCTCAAATAAGCTTGCACTCTCTGATTGCACGTGAGGGAGCACACAACTACACGGGCTCAGCGCTAGACGGTGGGGAAAGCCAGGCGAGAATTAAAAAAATGAAAAATGTTTCTGAATCAATTTCACGTTGTCGTGGCTAGACACAAACAGCCTTAGAACATCTGTGATTTCCACATTGTAATTCCAAGTTGTCATATTTTCACACATTCTTGCTTTTTGGTGCTTGGACAGAAATTTTTTCTAATGTGATTTGTGCCCACTTGCAAAACAGTTAAGAATTCCCATCAAATGGGGACCTTAGATTTTTCCCATGTAGTTTGAGTCTTGTGGGAAAATAGTGAGGAAGGAGAAAAAGGAAGGCTAAAGAAAATTTCTCAATTAAAAAGCAGCAACATCAACAACAAGCTAAATTTTTAAAGAAAATTTCCTAAAACCTTTCTTGAATTTCAAAGGGATATGTAATTTGAATTTAAGGCCAACATCAGAATGACAGCTGCCTGGACACCGTGAAACCTATGTAAAATTTCAATTCCCCCCACCCTTTCACACTTTATCCCTCTTCTTTTTCTCCTTAGCACTTACCGTTACCTAACATACAATAAACTTTACTTACTTTGTTTTGTTAATACTCTGTCTCCTCCACGAGAAGGTAAGCTCCATGAGGTTTTTGACTATAACTCCAGAGAATTTTGTCTGTACCGCCATTGCCCAAAAGAATGAGTTGAACACAGAAGTACTTTATATGTATTTGTCGTTGAATGAATTCTAAATTTTTGTCCTAATGGATTTAAAGCAGTTTTCCATAATCTCTGAGAAATTTTTGTATTCAATTTACCTAAGTAGATCTTGTATTTCTACTATGAATAGAAATCAGATTGAAATTTAAATTAGTACAGTGTCTATTCATAAAATCAGATTAAATATAGAGATGATAAATTAAAATACTTAGTTTTTTAAAAATATTGTTGATCATGAATATCATCTATAGAGTTATCTTAATAACTGAAATAACTGAACTCTTTCCAATTACCTTAAGAGTAAAATTAAACTGGATCAATAAACACTCTCAAAAGTTGACCTACTCTTCCACAGATGAACTGATAAGAAAGTGCAAAGCATTATTTGAATCATGGTGATTATCATTAAGAATAAGTTTAGCAGAACAACAACTCTAAATAATATCTTTTACTATTTTGTAATTATCAAGTAGTATTTATGAATGTACCAAGATTGCTCATAAATAACTTATTTAGATACAGAAAAGATAGCTTTGAAAAGGCAATTAAATAGTGTTACAGGCTACCAAGATAGGTGTGTCACACACAGACAGAAGGAGGTAATGGTTTCATTCTGCATCCTAAACTGGTCAAAAAATACATATAATATTTTTTAAGAAACATATTTTAAGTGGATCATTGGCAAACTAGAGTATATATTGGGTTAAATAATCAGGATGATGAAATGTTCAGTAATTGTTTTTAATAAAAAATAGTTAAATAAAATTTATTACTTAAAAATATCAATGAAACTAGAATTTGATTTTTTCAAGTTATTCTAGAGAGTCTAAAAAGAACCAATACGTAAGTTGATATTATACAGAATTGGACTTAAGTATGTAAAAAAGAATTTGTTAACAATGAGAACATTTGAAAAATATAGCTAACTTCATTGTGAAATAGTAAATTCTCTGCCACTGGAGGAACACAAACTCCACATAGTGATTATCCAGAGGGCGATGGGCATGTTTTATGTCTTTCTATACTTTTAATATGTGTAATGTATTTACTTGTAGGAGAAGACCTATAGAGAGCTCAAGAGACTTTGGTTGGATGAATGAAATAGATGAGTGGTATCTGGAATTCCATGAATATTTCCTTGTTTCTGCTTGGTCCACGCTTTGCAAGTGAAGAACTAGTAAACTTGGTTAAAGAATGATTGAATAGAAAACTTGTCTTGGAAGTGAGAGATAGTGTATATTGTACAAGTTTTAAAGACTTATACAAAAGATCCATTTGTTTATATTCTAAGGTAGTAAAAAGTGTTTTCCTCTCCTTCTTTCCTCAGAGAAGATTTATTTACATTCCAGAACGAAGGACTTTCTCTTTCTGGAAGGGTGGATAGGCCAAGCACTCTGTATAAACTTTGAGCTTCCGAATTTCAGGGTTCATTTCTGTGGTACAACCCTGGTAAATGCTCAAGTGAACATTTACCCTCATTGCATTGTCTATGAGGAATTGGAAAACCAATGCTAGATGCTCTGTAACAATCTGATTCAGAGACCTTGTGTTTTCTGTCGGAATCTCTATGTATCTGTCTATCAATCTATCTATCTGTCTATCTACTTAATAGATGAATGAAAAGAAGGAAGGGAGATTGGATATTTACCTTTTTGAAATGTTTTGTATTCCTGCATTGAGCAGAAAATTTTACTAGATAATGATGGAGGTTTATTTAACTTTTAGATATATGTTGTTCTACATTTATATTTCCAGATTACTCTTAGTCATTTTAGGTGGTGTTTTCCGTCCTATGTCAACAAACAAACCAAACAAAGTTCAATATCTGAGAAAAAAAATTAGAAGACTAAAGAGAATACAAGACTTTTATTTTCAAAGTATCTACTACAAAGTATGTGATTTGCTTAGCACAAAGAGTAATTAATCATTTACCTCTTATTAAAGCATTAGTGAAGATTTGTCCTAGGAAAGGAAAGATAGTTTTAGCTAAATTAGGTAAGATAAATTATAAGAACCCCTTTTCTAAGATAAAACAAATGATTCAATATAAATGATCTCTTAAAATGACTTAAATAGAAAAAGAGAAGCATTTGGCCTAAGTTTTTCTCAGAACTGGCTCAAAATATACAGAATTCTCATCTGAACAAAAGAAATAACAAAATCTGTTAAACCTAAGATTGCAGAAAGTTTTGTTATTTTCTGGCATTTTGGGTCTTGAGATGAGCTTTAGCCAAATAAGCAACTATTCAATGTGACTATAGGCATTTAAGATTTTTGTTTTTTGTTTTCTTTTTTAAGTCCATTAGGGCATGAGAGAATAAAATGATTCATAGAAGACTTCAAAAGGATTGATTAATGCATATCTAGTTTCTGTAGTTAGAACATTTGAAAGCTCTTTACTCCCCCCAACTTTTATGGTGATTCACCTAAAAAAATCTTTCTCATTG
This sequence comes from Avahi laniger, assembly GCA_963575035.1. Classification (NCBI taxonomy): domain Eukaryota; kingdom Metazoa; phylum Chordata; class Mammalia; order Primates; family Indriidae; genus Avahi; species Avahi laniger. The sequence continues at coordinate 54,170 of CAUYSK010027058.1, read as the reverse complement.
GCAGAAACACATGTTATAGTTACATTTATGCACTCCAAAGAAACACCATAAAGACCAAAATATTATGTTACTAAGTTAAAGGTATGCATATCTCATAGAATTTGCTGTAATTGATATCTGTGACCAAGTTGGCCACAGATCAAACAGTGCCCTAGAAGAAATCCCTGCTAGACCCCTCCCCTGAGTACCTCACCCAGGGACCATTACAGAGTTCATTATATGGTTCACCTTCAGACAATAACTCACTGCCAACGTATGTCTTACTTCAGCTGCTGCAGATATATTCAGGGATTTCTATCTGACTGCTCAATGTCAATTATAATATTTATTCATATGCTAACAAAGCATTATGTTACATATATTGCATATTTTAGCTATAGAGATATTCTTTTAATATTAAGTTACCCAGTGACCTAGGCAAGAATTGTGTATACAAACTTTGAGAGCTGAAGATGGTACAAAAGCTTGTCAAACATGCTAAACATAATATTATATTGTCTGTTATGCTATTGAAGATTTTCAAAGCAGTTTGGCATTATTTTATTATAATTACAGGTGATTCAGCTTCTGATTTTAGGGCTATCATGTGAGTAGGGGGATTAGGCTTATCCCAAATGACCCCAGAAGGAAGAACTAAATCAAGGGATGAAATCTGTATGGAGTCACATTTTAACCCAAAATTAAAGGAGAATTTTCTGCCTATCAGATCTCTGTGGGTACCTTGGTTTGCTTTGTAGTTTTGTGTTTCTTATCAATGGAAATGTCTAACACAGTGGCAGTAAGATGTCAAGTGTCCATTGAGTAGCTGGATGAGATGGCCTTTCAAATTTCTTGAAATGTTGGAATCCTGGGTACACACTCTAAGATCCCGTTAGTAAAGGATAAGGCTGTTGCTCATTGTCCTAAAAGGGAGTATTTTACCCCTCTCTTTCCCTTCCATATTCTTCAGTGCTGCTGGACACGTGCCCAGGTTAAGATGAAGAACAGTTCAGCCATGGGCTGCAGCTGCTGCGTGGCTAATGGAAAAGGAGCCCAGGAATGCACACGTTCTCTGTGTCTACTCAAAGCCAGCAGGCTTGCCTGATTTGAACAAAAATCCCCTCAAGCTGTCTATTTGGCACTGTGCAAGCAGCAGATCTGGGTGCCTCACAAGATTTCCAACTGAAATGAGGGACTGTTTTCAAACTGTGTAGGCCCAAGCTTTTCTCCCCACTGGGCTGCGGCATAAGCCAGTGAAGGTTGGGATCATGAAATCCGCGGTATTTTGGAGTAACAAAAGATCTCCGAAAAGATCTTACCCAATATTTCTCAAAATGTGTTCCATGGGGAAAAAAAATGTGACCCACAGAAACATTGCCCTGTGAGAGGCTTCTTGGGAACAACAGTCTGAGATCAAAGAAATTAAAGAAATTGTGTATATTTAGGTCTTTATAGAAAATTCATAATATGCATTATTATATTAAATATTATGAGAAGTCTTATTGCAAACAAACTTTGGTAAACACAGATCTGACCAACAAAGTTTTTCTTTCCCTGCCCCCTGGCCTGGTATCATTAATATTCCATAGAAAACACACTGGAAAGTAATATTTCAGTACCAAATCCCTATTTTTACATATGAAGAAATGTAGGTGCAGAGAGATAAAGTGATTTGTTTCGGGCTGAATACACTGACAAATTCTGAGTAGAACTCAGGTTTCCTCACTACTAATTCAAGGTTATTTTCTCTAGAGAATTGATTATATTCTTGACTTTCATTTTTCACTTCATTATGCCCAGGTCAGGTGTTCATGCCTAGACTGGACATCTTTGGCCTCAGGATTGAGTTTGGCAAAAGCCTTGGAATAAGAAATTGCCTGTGGTTTGATCCACATGGGCCAGGAGTTTTAGGTCACATTGTATAAAACCAAAAATATATCAGGCTGAGGAGATATGTTCTAACAAACCTGAAATTAGACACATCCAAAAAGTTATCCATTAATATTCCATCCTATGGCTACCCCTAACACATGCATTTCCTCTTTTTCATACACAATTCCTAGTAAGCTTAACATAATTCACCCGTTCTATATAGTATTCCAAGTCTATTCACCCAACTCAAAAGATTGTATCCTGTTAATGATCCAGATGGAATACAATAATTCTAAATTCAGTCAGTGGTTATAGCAGAAGAAAACAGACTAACATACTAATCAATATACTTAGCACCCTGTCTTCCCATAATGTAGCCCAATATATAATGGTGGGGAAAAATGATAGCAGCAGTAAAAATACACATCTTAAATATCAGAAAAGGAAATACACCAGACTTTGGGCACTTCTAGATGGTGACAGCAAGATGGGCATTAGATGGGTAACTATTAATAGCTATTTGTCAGTTGATTAAATCTCATAATTGGTCAATATGGACTCCCAAGATCGGTATCCTGGGAGACTTTCCCCTGTGCTTTTCAGAATCACTCATGAAAGAGACATGTAGAACCCTCTCAGGTTGTCCTAACTTAGTTGTTCAGTGCTTTTGGTGCTAATTTTGGTGACTGTGAATTGCCTGAGAGGCTGTGAAATATAGTCAACTTTTTTTTTCCAGTCTTAAAAGTCTTTTTCACACCACTACTGTAAGTGCTCAATGTCACTGCTGAAGATACTCTTTGTTAATTACCAATATAGGAAATCTTGTGGTCTAGTGAGGACTGAACTACGAGTCCCAAAGACTGCTCAGTGACCTAATTTCTGCTTGTAGTTCCTCAGCCTTCAGGCATAAGTAAAACACAATAGGCTAGATTGGGATAGCTTGAAATTTTTCCATACAAATGAATTTGTGAGCTGTCCAATACAACTTCCTGCAATAACAGAAATGTTTTATTCTGTGCTAGGCACTAGACACAAGTGGCTACTGAGCACTTAAACTGTGGCTGGTGCCAATGAGAAACTGAGCTTTTAATTTAATTTAATTTTAATTAATTTAAATTTACATAGCCACATGTGGTTAATGACTACCATACTGGACAACATAGCCCTAGACTGATCCTAACCCAAGATTAATTTTCCACCACAACTATATACTATTCTTATTAGCAAGGAGTGCTTTGTGGAGTAATAGGAACAATGTGAAATCAGAGTTCTCTGATTCACCTCTTTGTCTGTGTATCTCCATTTCAAACCACACCTTCAGCACCAAAAGTGGAGTCTATGCTAAAACATACTAATTTTGCAGCTCAAAAAACCAATGATTGTCTGATCATTGGTTCCATATTTTCCTTCAGCAAAGTCATGTACTTACCCTGTTATTTCTGATTCTATTTTTCAACAAGGTAACCTTGGACAGGATCTTCTTGTCCTCTTGAAATATGTTAATGGATGCCAACACAAACATTCAGAAATTTCTGATAATCTAACAATTTACTACCAAATTCTTAAATTTTCAGCTCGAAACAGCACAATATCTGATCCCAAAAGAGGAATCATATAATTGTTACCAAACATTTATAGTTTTTCTTGCTGAAATGGGCAAATACTCTCTGCTTTTGACACTCATGAGTCAGTTCTATATTTCTTCTGAGATTTTGTTTGTTTGCTTTTTTACAGCTTGCCAATTTCAGTACTAGTACTTTTTTGTTGCAAATGTCGGAAATCTATTTTTAAGAAGATGAGCAGCTTTATGGATATAGAAAGGCCTCATAGAAGATAAAGTCAGAAATACTCAACGGCATTCATAAATAGAAGCTGTGTTCCAGGTATCCACTGACAGCTGGTAAAATGCATGCCATCTTTCACAGTGATATAACCAACCCCAACTTGCACATAAAGGTGTAAATTGCTTTTCATCTCTGGTTAAATCTTCAGGAAGACTCCTGGACAATTGTGTTGCTTTGTTTTTTATACAGACTATTATATTTTAGCTTTTTTTAGTATCTTCCAATCAAGATTTTAAAATTTAGTGGTGCTCCATGCTTGTAGTTTATCAATGCCTCTTGAAAACTGAATCTCCTCTGTTATGATTTGTTCTCACTTTAGATTTCCTCTATTGCATTGTGCTTGGAATTCTCTGCTTTGACTTCTTCCATCAAATTACTTCTAGCTTCATTTCCAAAGGAAGGGGTTTTTGGGTGTTTTTATGCTTGCATTTATACTCCATCTTCTTTACTTTTTTACTTTTCATTTGTTTTTCATTTCTATTAGTATGTTCTTTGCATGCACAAAACCAAAAGGACTGAAATAGAAAACAGCATGTCATCAGCAGCCCCAACACATTGAGCAGTTGGCACAACTTGGAAAATGAAGGGAAGGAGCATGCATATGAAGTGTGAACAGTTCTGTAGTTGTTTTGCTACTGAGAACTGTCTGACAAAAGATCCACAGCAGATGTACCAAATGCACATTTAAGTGCTTAAATTTTATTTAAAAATTCCATAAAAACTAAGGCCACTATAGCAATTCAAAGAAAAAAAAAAGAATGAAATCTCAGGTCCTGGAGCATTCTTTGCCTTTAGAAAAAAATTGCTCAAGATAGTGGATGGGCAAGAAGAATGACTGAAGATAATAGGAAACTTTAGCTTACCATCAGAAAATCACAGAGTCTAATGGTAAAAGGGACCCACTAGTCATTTCATCCAATCTTCTATAAAATGTGTAAGTTTTCTACCAACTGTGTGTCCATCCCATGCTTAAAATATAATAACTCTAATGAAGGTGTGCTCCCTTACCCCAGTGAAGCAGCTCATTTAATAAAACATATTTTTAAATAAGTTTTTATTGAACCATAACCGTACATACACCATTTTTCACAAATCATAAGTATACAGTTTGATAGATGTTTAAAATGTGAACTCCCCCTTGTAACTACCAAGAAATAGACCATAAATGACGTCCCTCCCAGGGACTCTCTCAGTCACTATATCCCTGGAAATAACCACTATTCTGAATTCTGTCACCATCAATTAGTTTTGCCTGGATTTGAACTTTATATAGAAAGAAATCATATATTATGTATTTTTGTGTGCCTGGCTTCTTTTATTCTCATACGCTCTTTGTGGGAGTAATATTGCTATACACATTTGGAAAACTATTTGATATTATCTACTAAAGATAAACATGAACTCCCCCTAAGACCCAGACATTGCATTCCTTCCTAGGCATATACCAAACCCAAATATATCTGCTAAAAGGCAAGTTTAAGGGTGTTTACAGTAGCACTATTCATAGTAGCCCTAAACTGAAAACATCCAAATGTCCATCAATAGTAAAATGGATAGATAAGTGGCAGTATATTCACACAGTTGAATGAGAATGAATGAACTATTGTTTTGTACACAGTAAGGATAAATCTCATAGTCATTCATTATTTTGACAGCTCTGATTCTTGAAAGATTTTCATATTTTAGTGGATGTCTGACCCTAGCTTTGGACCAAATTTAATTAAAGAACAAATTTATTTTTGCTTCAGCAATGTACATGAGATGGTCATGTGCTGTTTAGAATTTTTCAAATTCATCTGGATCATGTTTAACATCAGAGTAACACATGTTAAGGGGTAAAAGAACATTTAGAATGCATCCATTGACAAAGTCTAAGATGAGTTGAAACTTGTAGCGTCACATAAGAAATATTTAAGGGAACTGGTAGAAGGAACTATAACATAACCATAACTCTGTGGCTCCTTGTCATCTATGATCCAATTTCCTACTACAACTCCAAATAACATCTAAAGTAGACAATGACTTAAAATAGAAGGGAAATAAATATTATTCTGTCACTGAAAGAGGTTAATTTTTTTCAGATAATCTTGACACCTAACTGGCTCTAGGTAAGTATTGCAAATATTCTGTTTCTTGACTCCTGATGAATTATATCTCTGTATCTACAGACAAAAATCTGCTTATTCACTGATAATTTCCACTGTGGCTCAATTTCTTAAAAATTGCATTTTAGCACTTGCCTATCCATCAATTTATTTATACAGGAAACTGCCGGCAGAACCTTCTGGAAATTCCCTGACTCTGACCTTGTAAGACCTAATGCACTTCATTTGGATGAGATGAGTGGAGACTCCTTTCCGCAGCCTCCATCTGGAGTCTGGCATTTCTCACAGGATCTCCTTCAAGTTTATCACACTTAAGGGAAAAGATCCCCTCACTCCTTCAAAGCAACAAACAAAAAACTCAAAACACAGTTTCAAACTAACCTGGGAACAGATCAAGATGACATTTAACATCTACTTGTAGAATGCAAAGGTCGTGAATAATTTGTCACCATGCACATTGAATTATAACTCAATCATAATAAATAAGTCTTCCTGAAATGACATTAGGGGTCTTCAAGAAGTTCATGAAAAATGCATTTTGCAAAAAAACCATGCATGGTTTTCAATTTTTTTTTCATGCCAAAATAAACTTTTACTAACTTGTTATAACATGTCCGAATGGATCTAGTTTGAAGAACTAAGGAGAATAAGACATCAGTTTGAAAAGAGCCCTTGTCAGAGGAACATGAATTCTGCTAAAACTGAAGCAAGAACAAACATCAAAGTTATGGTGACGCTTGGGTGGAAGAATGGTGAAATCATGGATGCTTTATTAAAAAAAAATTACGAATAAAATGCCCCAAAGAAATTGGAAGTTTACAAATGGATAACTTCTTTTAAGAAGGGACAAGACAATGTTGATGATGAAGCCTGCAGCAGCAGACCATCCACGTCAATTTGCAAAGAAAAAATTAATCCTTTCATCCTCTGATTGAAGAGAATTGACGATTAACAGCACAAAAAAGAGCTAACACTATAGACATCTCAATGGGTTCAGCTTACACAATTCTGACTGAAAAATTAAAGTTGAGCAAACTTTCCATTTGATGGATGCCAAAACTGTTGCACTTAGATTAGCTTCAGACAGGAGCAGAGCTTCCAATGGAAATTTTAAACAAGTGGGATCAAGACCTTGAAGCAATTTTTTTTTTTTTTAAGAATTGTAAGAGGAGATGAAACATAGCTTTACCAGTATGATCCTGAAGACAAAACGCAATCAAAGCAATGGCTACCAAGAGGTAGATGTGTTCCAATCAAAGCAAAAGTGGACTTGTCAAGAGCAAAGGTCATGGCAACAGCCTTTTGGGACGCTCAAGGCATTTTACTTATTGACTTTCTGGAAGGCCAAAAACAATAACAAATGCTTATTGTGAGAGTGTCTTGAGAAAGTGAGGCAAAACTTTGGCAGAAAAACGCCTGGGAAGTCTTCATCAGAGAGTCCTTCTCCACCACAACAATGCTACTGCTCATTCCTCTCAACAAACAAGGATAATTTTGTGAGATTTTCAATGGTAAATCATTAGGCATCCATATTACTCCATTATAACAGTCCCTATATGGCTCCTTCTGACATCTTTTTGTTTCCTGATATTAAAAAATCTGCAAAGGGCACCCATCTTTCTTCAGTTAATAATAAAAAAATACTGCACTGACATGGTTAAATTCTCAGGATTCTCATTTATTTAGGGATGGACTAAATGGCTGGTAATCACTGCTTACAAAATTGTCTTGGACCCGAAGGAGCTTATATTAAGAAATAAAGCTTATGTTTTTTATTTTTATCTTTTAATTCCATCTTTTTACAAAATTTTTGAAGTCCACTTGTCTAATTGGTCCTTAGCCTTGAACTGGAATTATTAGTTCATTAATTTAATCAGTGAGTAATTACTGAGCCTCTATCATGTGTCAGATACTATTCTAGAAACTGAAGATATGGCAGTAAATAAAACAGACCAGAATAGTTAAACGGCTAGAAGTCAAGATGTCTAAGAAAAAAATGTTTTGATGTGTTAGAAGAAAAGAAGAAGAGGTAGTGTTTAAAAGTCTTAAAATGACATCTGCAAGGCCCTGGGCCAGATAAATAAGTTAACACACTCATAAATAAAATTAAAAAAAACTATTTATTTTGAAATTTAGGTTTGAAATTAGAATTTTAAGTCTTCTAGGACTATTGTAGCTCTGTGCTGGATGTTGGCAGCACAGAGAGATCCAGTTCCTGTATTCCCAGTCCCGAAACCATGGCTCAACCTCCAACCCCTTCTCTTTCCACACTTGCTCCAACTGTATGTACCAAGAGAGGTCTCACAAATATCTGTGTGCAGGCCTCAGTCTGCATTTCTAAGCTCCGTTCACTTCCTGGCCACTTTATGATCTAGCAGGATATATAAAGATGCCAAAGACCATCTCGAAGAGGACAGACTTAAGCAAGAGACCCTTGAAGGTCCTGGAAGTAGGCTCAGAGCCAATTAGGCAGGATATTTTGGAGTTTTTAAAAGTTGGATCATTGTCTTGAAAATGAAGGGGACAAACTCCAGATGGCCTCACAGACTCCTGGCTGTATGAGTATGGATAAGATGATCAAGAATGAGGTCCAGGGCAAAAGCCATCCCCTTTTTCCAGAATTAAGTATGCTACTTGCTGCCAGTACTTTTCCAGTCTCCACCCAAGTAGAAGGAGGTTACTTGGACCATAGCTCCATGTTCTAATCTTATGGATAGATCTATATCTATATCCATATCTATATTTACATCTACCTGTCTCTACATCTACCTATGTCCATCATCTCTCTTTCTACATATATATCACACAAATGTGCATATATGTATATATAATAGATATGTATATCTATAATATGTGTGTATTTGTGTGTGTATATATATATATATATATATATATAGTATCTCTATCTATCTTTCCATCCATCCATCCATATTGTGGAAATAGATATACCTGGTACTATTAGTTGGAAGATATTAGCCCCTTGAATCATACAACTACTTCCCCGTTTTTTATTCCATGCTAATCAAGCACAGTTCTGATTGCAATTTGCTTTTCTATGTATTACATATTCTGGTCCTTTGGCCCATGTGATAGTCACACTGCTCATTGCATATAATGATCAGTGATGTTTTGTATATTATCTTGTAAGTTTTGTTAGCATGTATCAACATCCTCTAAAAAAGTCCACCAAACCTTGAAAAACTAGCAAGGTAACTTTTCTGAAATTGTAAATTTGAAGACCAGTTGCTCAACAAAGGAGAATTCACAAATAAACATGCCACCCCAGGAGACCACTCAGCAGTAAGCCATCTGATCTTTCCTGGCAACACCATGAGCGTGGCCAGCATCAGTTCAAACTCCTACTGTGGCTATAGAGCCTAGCAAGTGCTTACGGTTTGCGCTCAAGTGATGCATGATAACTCACAGTGATGTGAGTTCTTGACTAATCTTGTGTGCTGTCAGAACTGTGGTTGGGCTTCCTGGGGTGGGAATAAGAAGAGGGGGCTACACACAGTCCTCAGTGGCTGCAGCAAGAGAGCAGAGAGTAAGAGGCACGCATCTTACAGTCCCTCTCTTCCTTAGCTCTCTAGTGTTTTCACAATTAGATTCTCTTCCTAATATCTGTCAGTCATTGGGACTGCCTTCATGTACAAGTGTGTTATAGCAACATGATATAAGCACTATTCTCACTGAACCCAGGATTTAACCATCAAACTACTCTGAACACGTAAGCTACTTGATGTTACTTACCTAGTATTTAGTAGTCAAAAGGATATAGTCCTTTTTAAGGAGAAATATTAAAATAAAATGGCGTATGGTAAAGAAGTTCAAATGTCCTAAATGTCAAATTTTATGGAGTATACAGCACTGAAATAGGCGGGTAAATATATTTCCTGGGATCCAATCTTTAAGATGATGACTGGCTTCCTAGTAGCAGGTTGTTCACCATAGTCACCTTAGTAACAAAATGAATCAACCAACAACACAGAAAGAGATCTATGAGTATTTGAGCTATAAACAGTGCCCAGTTTTGCCACAATGTACATATGATACAGAATCCTTCCTTCCTTCGTCCCTGTCTCCCTCCCTCCTTCCTTCCTCTTTCATCCTTTCCTCCCCTCCTCTCTCCTTGCCATATCTATTTATTGGGTGACTACCATGTGAAGGCACTTAGACGGGTACTAGGGATACAACAGTGAAGCTTCAACATCTTTCAGGCACTTTGGGAGCTTAGAATGTACTACAGCGAGTCTTCCTAAGCCAAGATAAAGTCTCAATGGGATAAAACTTGCAGATCAACCTGTGAAGCAAGGTATAGTCAAGTTTATTAGGATGAGAGGGATAGGAAAGAGAGTTACCCTCTGTTCAATCTCAATTTACCGCTTTAATCACAGCTATCCCCACACAGAAATTTATAAAAAATCTAATGAAAACATAAAACAGAATACTATGTGTCCATTTATGTGCCATGAAAATATCATATACCTTTGTGACATTTTGTTTGTTAGAATCTTTGATTTACAAATGTACCAGAGCATTATCCTGCATTCACAAATCTCACTAGAACACAAAGGTTCATACATTGCTCAAAGGAAGGGATAGTATTTTATCCCAAACTCCTCCTCTTACCTCATTTAGCCCAGTAACTTCCCAATATATTCTGAATATGCAAATAAAATGATACCCCAATGATGTCAACTAAATTGAAAGAGAGTTTAAAATGAATGTTCTAAATGCATGTGAAATTTAAAGCTTAGGTATTTTCTCACCCCTAGACATCAGGATTCCAAAGAGTTCTTTCTATAATAGTAGGAACATATTATCAATTTTTATGTAAATAAGAAACCAATTTTTTTTTTCATGTAGAAAAATGTGTATCTGCAGCATGTACCTCTCTCTAAGGTACATATTCAGTAAAATAGTATATCAATTACATTTTAACAACAGCAATTCTGAGGAATAGTTCAGAAGGTTTCCACCTTTGTTCTTGTGACACATGCTTTGGTAGAACTGTGTTATCCTGGACCTTGACCCTGCTCATGTTACGTCCTCAGCACCCTCATTTCTGGGAAAGTCCAGCCAGCTCTACTTGTGTGGCATGGGAGAGACAAACATTCTTCAGTAGAATGAGTTATGCAACAGAATGTATCAGTGATAACTGTGGTTTCAACTAAATTGAAGAGTAGCCAAAAATCAAACTGACCAAACTTCAGAACCATTTTGGCCTTATTTGAACTTATTTAATATGTCTGTGACCGTTTAACCTTCTGCCTTATAGAATGTAAATTAAAATGTTCTATGCTGAAAAGCAGGTAAGACTCAGTAAAAAGAAAACACTTTCCTAGAAAGAATTTTTTTATGAGTTATTATTTATTGACAAAGATCATTCTTTCCTAATTAGATTCTGATGCAAATTTATCATTTAAAGTCTGTGAGGTGTCTTAAGGTTACTAGAGGTAAAATTTTGTATAAAATTGTGCATAATTATCAGGGAAGATATTCACAAAAATTATTGTCTAATTCACTAGAGCAACAGAGTATAAACACAAGATACATCTGGAAAAGAAGATAAAGAAGAAAACATGGGTGGTCAATTTCCCAACCTATACTCTCCCTAATAAATCAGAGGTTGCTTCCATATAAAAATAATATATCATTTCTCACATCTTGAAAGCTGCTAGAATCATTTCATGGAAAAGTGGCCTAATGCCTAAAACATCTCCACTCAGACCTGGAGCTTCCTGAAACTACTGATGAATGACACTTGTTTGCAAAGCAACATTTATTTGGTCCCTTGCACAATGTGGACTGCTTGTCGGCTTCAGACCCACTGTTTAGTGTAGCCTTCAGATGATCACAGTTCTCAATTGCTCTTTCAGAACATTCTTCCATCTCTCCCTGATTTGTTTCTTTTGAATATGGCTTCTTCTTTTATCCTTTGGCTCTTTGGTTTAAATCCTTAGAAAAATTCTCCTGGGAATGTATTTTTTCTTTTCCCTCACTTGGATGTGACTTGGAGGTCAATAGAAACAAGAGCCTTGGAGCAAAAATGGAACAAACCATTTTATCTTTGAGTTGTGTAGCCACAAACAAAATCTCACTCATGATACATAATCTGTGATATTTTACTTTACTTTGTCAAAAGACGTGACACTCAAAACATCTGCACATTTTAGCTTCATTTATTAGTGGTTGATGAGAGTAGAGTGTGGTGGGGTGGAAGAGGGGGTGAGAAAATGGACATTTTTGTTTCTCTACAAAAGTTATTGTTTTGAAAGTAGCAACTAAATTCAGAGTGCAAATATGTAAATTTAAGGGGCCTTAAAAATAATCTGAGTTTTTATCAAAAAGAGACATAACCAATAATCACCAATAAGAAATAACTCTCCCTGGATTTTCTTCCATTGGATCAGACATATCCAATCCCTCCTAAATATTTCACACTTTGTGAATTGCATGTGCAGTATTGGCAAAATGCTGATGTAATAACTGTTTCAGAGTTTTCTCTTGTGCCCATACGATGATAGAAAACACATATAATTTTATGCACCTGCATTGTTTGGTCATTTTTTTTTTTCTGTATTCTTAGGGAGGAATCAAATGGCTGCATTGATCCAATTTGCATGCAGAAGCCATGGGAAAAGCAGTTCTTACTATGAGAATACATTGCATTTAGAAAACTGTGCATATAAATACAATGTTGAATTTCTGGAATGCGCATTGAGTATGTGTGTGTGTGTGTACATATACACATGCAAGCCCTATATACATATATATGAATTAACTGGCCATATTAGACATCAATAACTGCTGGCTCTTTTATAAAGAGAATGCTATGCCGTCTCTTTTGGACACACATGGAAAACGTTCTTAAATTGCTTTCTGTTTTTATCATTAAATGTGAAAATATATCTAAAAACCACAGCAAAAACTATTCTTCATGTGAGGTCTGAAACATTTATCACTTTTTCCTTATAGAATTAGGGAAATCTTATATTTAGCCTTTTGTGGTAGAAGGTAATGAATGACTCCAAGATCAAATAATTACTAGAAATCTTATTCTGTTAATATACTAATAATCCTTCTATCTAAGGTTTGCATGCATAGGAAATTTTAATTAGCAATGTGCTCTTTGTAGTTTAAAAAATAGTAGACGGTCAGTTAACATATTCTATATTTTATCATTAATGAAAAATTACTGGGAAGTTTCAAATGGAATTTTCTTTTTATTGACAAGAAAATGGGGTTCTTCCTCTGAAAAAAAAAGTTTTATTTCTAAAAAAAAAAAAAGAACATGAAATGGGAATAATGTAGGAAACTTCAAAAGGAAACTTAAGAGATTAAAATAGATATTTAGTGGATATTTCATTCACACAAATTGCTACACCGAGATTTAGTTTTATAAAAATTTTATGGCTACTCAGGATGGAATATTGGTCCCTCCTGACTTGGCTCTCTCAGTAATTCTTCATCCCACCCTCAGCTCTCACTGACAAATGCCCAGTAAACCCACGAAGCCCTTCTGCTCAACAAGGGAGGCTCCTCTTGTCCTTAAGTCAGAAGGATCTAAGATTGTTTTAAGCTATTCAATTGAACATCAACATTTTACAGCTTTTTAATCCACTATACTTTTTTCTTCCTTGTTAACATATTGTTACTGGATAACTTTTCCTAAAATAGACCATTCATCTACTTTGGAAATCACTGAGGCAAATGATTTCCTCTTTGATGATTTTCCCAAAGGTTGTATAAAACTCCTCAAGCTCATTCTGTACCTAGCACAGCTGTGGCTTGTGGTCTCAGGAAGCATCCAAAGTATGCAGCAACTCTAAAGCATTGGATGTTGGACACTAACCAGTGTACTTGCTCCTTCTCCAGGCACCAGTCCCCACAAGCCGAGAGATTATCTCCTGCTCAACATTTCCTTAAGGAACAGATTTCAGGTGTGCCCTGACAGGAGGTAAAATAAAGATCTGCATGAAATGGTCTGTTATGATTAACGGTGAAGTCCAAATTGATAGACTGTACTTTGCATATTTTATGGACTTCAGCATTGACAAGACTGAAGAAAATATCCATCTGATCTATGACACCAAGGGTAGCTTTGCTGCTCATTATATTATGCTTGAGGAGGACAACTGCGAGTTGTACAGAGTGAGAAAGATCTTTGTGGGCACAAAAGGAGTCCCTCATCTGATGATCCAAGATGTATACTCCATCTGCTATCCTGATTCTCTCACCAAGGTGAATGAGGCCACCCATATAGCTTTAGACACCGGTAAGATTACCAGTTTCATCAAGTTCAATCCTGGGAACTTGTGGTGACCGGAGGTGCTGACCGGGTAAGAATTGTTGTGATCACCAACAGAGAGACATCTGGCTCTTTTTATGTGGTTGAGGTGAAAGGTGCCAAAGGCAAAAGATTTGCTTCCTGGATTTCCAACATTTTTGTTATGGGAAAACACAACAAACCATGGATTTCTCTTGACTGAGGGAAAAGTGTCCACCCCACCACTGCTGAAGAGAGATAAGAGACTGGTAGCCAAATAGAGCAGTGGGCAAAATGATATCTTGGTGACATGAGCACTCTCTCTGGGCAATTAAAGATTATATAGCATAGAAAAACAAAAATTCCTCAAGAGATGCAATATGTTGTCTATTGGGCATATTCAAATTGACTTCTGTGAATTTATGGAACCTTTTATCATACAAGTTTCCTCCACAGCACTTAAAATTCTTAAACTCTAAGGCTTTTCTTCATTTGATAGCAGCCATTCTAACAGGTGTGAGGTGATATCTTATCAAGATTTTATTTGGAATTTCTCTGATGATTAGTAATGTTGAGCATTTTCTCATGAACCTGTTGGCCATTTGTATGTCTTCTTTGGAGAACTATCTATTCAGGTCCTTTCTCCATGTGTAAATCAGGTTACTTGTAGGAGTTCCTTATGTATTTTGGATATTAATCCCTTATCCCATATATGATTTGCAAGTATTTTCTCCCATCCTGTAGGTTGTCTCTACATTCTATTAATTGTTTCATTTGCTGTGCAGAAGCTTTTTAGCTTGATGTAACCCCATTTATCTATTTTCATTTGTGTTGCCTGTGCTTTTGGGATCATAGCCAAAAAATTTTTCACAGAACAATGTCATGGAATTTTTATCCTATGTTGTCTTCTATTAGTTTTACAGTTTCAGGTCCTATGTTTAAGTCTTTAGTCCATTTGAGTTGATTTCTATATATGGTGTGAGTTCAAAGTCCAATTTCATTCTTTTGTATGTGGATCTCCAGTTTTCTTAATACCATTTATGGGAGAGACTGTCCTTTCTCCATTGTGCATACTTGTCACCTTTGTCAAAAATCAATTGACTATAAATTCATGAATTTATTTCTGGGTTCTCATTTCTCTTCCATTTGCGCATGTGTCTGTTTTTATGCCAGTACCATGCTATGTCGATTGCTATAGCTTTGTCGTATATTTTGTAGTGTTCCGGCTTTGTTCTTTTTGCTCAAGATTGCTTTGGCTATTCAGGTTTTTTTGTGGTTTCATCTGAATTTTAGTATTGGGTTTTTCTGTATCTGTGAAGAATGTTGTTCAAATTTTGATAGAGATTGCATTGAACCTGTAGATTGTTTTGGATATTATGGACATATTAACGATATTAATTTTTTCAATTGATGAACATGAGATATTTTTTCATTTATTTGTATCTTCTATTTCTTTTTTTATTTCCTTCTGTTTTATAGTTTTCAGTGTATAGGTCCTTTGCCTCCTTAGTTAAGTTTATTCCTAAGAATTTTCTATTTTTCATAGCTACCGTAAACAGGATTGTTTTCTTGATTTTTTAAAATAGTTAATTGTTAGTGTACAGAAACAGTATTAATATTTGTATACCGATTTTGTATCCTTCAATTTTACCTGATCCATTTATTAGTTTTAACAGTTTTTTGGTGATATCTTTAGGATTTTCTATATATAAAGTCCTTTCATCTGCTAACATGGACAATTAAACTTCTTCCTTTCCAATTAGAATGCCTTTTATTTCTTTCTCTTGATTAATTGCTCTAGATGGAACTTCCAGTACTATGTTAAATAGAAGTGGCAAGAGTGGGCATTCTTGTCTTTTTCCTGATGTTAGAAGACAACATTTCAACTTTTCACTGCTGAGTATGATACCAGCTGTGGGTTTGTTATACATGAACTTTGTTGTGTTGAGGTACATTTCTTCTATACCTAATTTGTTGAGAGTTTTTATCATGAAAGGATGTTGAATTTTGTCAAATGCTTTTTCTGCATCCATTGAGATGATCATAAAGTTTTTGTCCTTTACTCAGTTAATATGGTGTATCACATTTATAGATTTGCATATATCAAACCACCATTGCATCCCTGAGATAAATTCCACTTGATCTTGATGAAGGATCCTTTTAATGTGCTATTAAATTTGGTTTGCTAGTATTTTGTTGAAAATTTTGGCATGTATGTTCATGAAGAATATTGGCCTGTAACTTCCTCTTCTTATAGTGTCTTTGTCTGGCTTTGGTATTTGGGTAATGTTGGTTTTGTGAAATGAGTTTGGAAGTCTTCCCTCCTCTTTAATACTTCTTTTTTTAAATTCCATATAATTTTATTTATTTTGTACCATTTACTTTTTACCAACATTTTTAATATTTTTGCTATACATTCAGTCCAAGAGGGAGAAAAACAAAGTATGGGTTTTCAGACACTGCCATGTACTTAGTCAACTTCTCCTTTATTTCATCCTTTTGCATACCTTCTACCAAAAGAAGTTGTCATGTTCTCTTAAAATTTCACCTAGTTTGGAAACCTTTAATGACCTTGTTTATGTAAGAGCATTCACTGGCCACAGGAATTGGCATCTAAGAATTGTTTTCTACTCTGCTTTTACCTCAACTATTCATTGCTCTTAATTGCCACATCAAATTACAGTGAATCTTGCATCTTGTGCTCAGGTATAGAAGCCTTGTGCTGAAGATGGTAAAATGAAAATATAAAAAGAGCTTAGAACCTTGACACTTCAAAATGGCCTTGCCAGCCATGGGCTGCTTACCCTCAGACTGTTAAAGGAGAAAGAAATAAACTTTTAATATAGAAGATCCCCTGTGCTTAACAAAGATACCTTACCCACTGTTTTATTTGATTTTTTGTTATAGCATCTGGAACCTATGTCTTAATCAATATACACATGGAATGGGATCTTGAAATAGGATAGAAAAGGAAATTGCATCTATTTATGTGAAATAAAGCTACAGTTTTGAACTTCTGAACACGTGACCTAAAGTTCATATCTGTTGCGTGAATGCATAATTTAAAATTTTGCTAATTGCTAACATGGAAAATAGTAAGATACTGCAACAAAGGATACCAGAGGGTGGATACTTTTCTTAGATATAGTGATCAGAAAAACTTCTCTGAAGAAGGGATATTTAAATAATGATATGAAAGGTAGAAATAAGCTGGCCATGTGAAGAGAGAGAAGAAAAACCTTCAAAGCAGGGCAGTCTTCCTGGGTAAAAATCCTGGAGGAGATAAAACTCTACATTGTGAGGGAACTGAAAGAATTCCAGGTGACTAGAGTTTGCAGGTGATTGGAAAAGTGACCTGAGATGAGTTCAATGAGCTAGCAGGGGCCAGAATATGCACGACCTTGCAGTCCAAGGTTAGGAGTTTGGATTTTGTTCTTGGTGCAACAATGGGCTACTGGAGGATTTAAAATAAGGGAATGATGTGGTTTAAGTTTTGTTAGAAAAAATGACTTTGGTTGCTGTGGAGAGGGTAGACTGAAGAGAAAACGACTAGAATAGAAGCAGTAGGAACAGTTTAAAAGCTCTGGTGCAAAATGATTACAGGTTTGTGTACACTCATGGAGGTGACACAGAAAAATGAAGAGAAGTGGACAGATCTGATGGGTATTGAGCTGTATTTTGAAGGGAGGTTAGATAAGACTTAAGCACTGGATTTGGGGCATGAAGAAGAAAGGAAACAAGAGTTCCATCTATTATGGATGAGATGAATATGAGATATTTTTATGAATAAATTTAGGATTTTGGAATAAATAATGTAAAACTTTCAGTGATTTCTCAAAATAACAGTTTATTTCTCACTCACTTATCAGTTCATTGTGGGTTTTCCTGGCCACTTACTCTCCTGGGAAGCTCTTCTTCAAGTGGCATGGGGACTCAGGATCTTTTCCTCTTGTAGCTTTGCCTTTCTCTAAGTCCTTGGGTTTTGTTTTTGTTTTCCATTCAGCCTGTCAATGAATAAAGAGAGCACGTGCAAGCAGGGGTGTCTGTGCATGAGATTTTTATAGGCCGGCTTAGGCAGTGGTACACATGATGTCTACCATACAACATCGACCAACCCCAATCCCATGGCCCAGTAGAATAGCAAGAGAGGCTGGGAAACGTAGTCTAGCTGTGTGCCTGGGAGAAAAATGAAAGGGTATAGCAGTCTTTTCATAATATTTACTGGAGATGTGAGATAGTCTCCCAGATAATTTTGAAAAAAAGAATAAAAGAAGAAGAAACAAATGTCCATTGATTTCTACTTCCAAGCATTTAAGGGATTACAAAGATAAGCATTCCTTCCTTACTACCCACAAAGGGCTGTGTGATTTAATTGTAAAAAGAAGATACGCATAGATATTTGGAAAGCTGTAAAAGAAAACAATGGGAGATATCAAATAGAAATAAATAATTACCAAATAAGTGATGTAGATGGGTATTATTATATATTGAAGGAAGCGAAATTCATCATAGGCTAGAGTGAATTAGGGGACTTTTCTAAATGAAGAAAAATTTTAGGTGGATCAGGAAGAATATGTAAGAGCTGTCTGGGAAAAAGAGATGAAAAAAATTTGTTTTAGGCACAGGGAAATCTATCATTAAAAATGACTTTTTTCACTATTAAAAAGAACAGTATTTTTGTCATAATTAGCATTCTTAGAAACAAGAAATTTAAATAAGTTGAATAATTATTTAGTAACCACCTACTAAATAACTGTGTTCAAAATAATGTTTATGTGGTTTAATGTAATTTTTCTCTTTCCAAACAGACTTATGTGTACAAGCACAGCCTCAACTGCTAAGCAGAAGGTGGCTCATTCATGCTTTGAGTTCAAATCCATGGTTTACTTTCTTTGGCCTCAGTTCCCCTCTCTATACAACTAGAGGAAGGAGATGTCAGGATGGTTCAGAGGATCCAGGCAATAATCTGTTGTCCAGAAGAGTTTACCCATGTTTGCATGTCATAGATACAATTGCATGAGGATCAGGAGAAAAGTTGAGCAACTAGCAACAGAAACAGAGTCGAGGAGAGGAAGTGGGGGGATAATTTGTCTTTTTCCAAACAGAAATAACGTATTTCAACTCTCAGATCTAGCAATCAAGCTTGGAAGACGGAGCTGAGCCTGAAGTAACCATCATGATTCACTTCTTGCAGACAGCCTTTAGCTATATGTGAAATGGTTGATGATGATGATAATGTTAATAATGATAATAATTTACACTTACTTAGTAGCTTTAATGCTACATTTTCAAAGGTGTTATAAGCATTGATTAATTAAACCCTACAGCAACCCGTAAGGTAGCTATTACCTTGTATTGTGCACATAATTAAGCAAGGCCAACAAAGGTTAAACGGACAGCCTGAAGTTATACAGGAAATCAAAGCCAGGAAAACAGAGAGACTGTTTGATTTCTAGCCACAAGGTTGGCTCATTGATGTCTAGACTACTCTCCTTTCCTTAGGAAAGGAAGCTAACAGTTGATACAGCAGGAAATGGATTATAGGAAAAAGTCCAGAAATCTGGGGTCCAGGAATGTGTGTAGGAGCTGGGTCAGAATTTCTCAGAGAGACAGTAATCCAATATGGATGTGTACTTGAAGCACTGATGCTAGTCATCATTGCTGAGCTTGCCTTCCTGCCTGAGCCAGCGTCCTGCCCAGGTGTACCCCCACCCCTCCCCCACCCTCACAGCATCTCACTGCAGAGACCTGGTGACGTGCCTGCCTCTTTACCATAACGTAGGACACTCACCAGGTAGCAATGGAATTATTTACTTCGATTCTACAACATCTAACAGTACCTGGCATAGCATAGGTATAATAAATAGATATGATACAATAAATATATTTTGAAAAACTAAATGCATATATAAAAATGTTTTTGTAAACTTAGCCTGAGGTATAAAAATAATCACTGTAAGGTGAAGTAATTCCAGAAGGCAATGAAATTACTGACTAAATTGAAAGCAAAGGAACTTTCAAGTAGAAACCTGAGGGCTTAACGTTGATAGTGAACACTGGGCTTGAACGATGGGCCCGGAATTTGCTCTGACAATGGTTTCTCTGTCTCTCATCTTCAGTTTACTCATCTGTAAAATGAAAGTAACAATACCAGCCTCAGAGAGTTTTTGCCAGGGCCAAATGAGATAGTACATGCAGATCATCTATCACTAGATTACATTAAGTCCACAATACATATTTGTGTTCTTTCCTCCTTTTAAAAACAATAGTATCACTAAACCTTCATAGCTATAAGCACTAAGAAGTAATCTTCTTGCCTCTATGTAGAAAAATCTATTTCCACATGGACAACTTTTTATCAGCAAGGCAGAAGGAGGGAATTGTTGAAATAGTTCACTCCCTCACTATATGAGAAAGTAAAGACCAAAGCACAATTGGAATTCTGTTAAGCTACAGTCTTAGGAAACTCTAGATAAAGGGGGAAGGTTGAAGTTTAGCTAATTTACCTGATATGAATAGTCCCAACTTAATTTAAAGACCTCACATATCTAATGTAGTTAGTGGACTATGAATATTGACTCAGTTAAATGCATGAATATTGACTCGATTTCACCCAGTCCTGCACTGTCAATGTTTTAGGATTTGGAAATAATTTGGAAAGAAATTGGCTGGAGGAAGAGGATGAGCAGGGAGGAAGAAAAGAAAGAGAAGGGTCAAGGTCAGGTGCAGTGGGAGATGTATGAGCAGGAGCTCAGGATGGGGAGGGGCCAAGAATGGGAAAAGAAGAAGAGATAACATGAACCACGCACGCACAAACACACACACACACACACTCCACACTTTAATTATTGTGTTTACTTTATAGATACCTGTGGTGAGGGTTAAGCCTACAGAATGTGAAAGGTTGATCCTAATTATGTCTTACATTAACCTGCTCCGTATGAATAACTATGTAAAAGCTAATACTGCTGATTCCAACAATCTTGAAAATAAACCTGTTCAGAATTGAAGACAGTGGATTTTTCTTGCAGCCTCTAGAAAATTCCACTTGAGATAATGGTTTTACCTCTAATTTATGTTGAGCTCAGTATTCTTAGTTTCCTCTCCTTAGCTGTCATATGCCTAAGTGGACTAAGGGTTCATGAGAGGAAAACGAAGGGTAAACAGGCATGGAGGGAGATGTTGAGAATCCTCCCTGGAAAGCTTAGTTTAGAAATCTAGAAGACGGATCATATGCTGCTTCATAGTGCAAGCCCTACAAAAACTAGGAAAATAAAATATAATTGGAGTTATTCTTAGATTACTGTAAGGAAAATTAGTTATCTTTATTAGTTGTTGATTGACACTAAAATATATCTTTGGGTTTAATACAAATACAACGTGAGATCATTCTTAAAAGTTAAGCCAAGCACCATGTATTAGTATGTTTGGCTCTGTTAAATACTTTGGAAAGAAGCAATAAAAACTAAGTTGTAAGTATTAGACACAATTTTATCATCTGTCATTGCCATTAAACACATCGACGTGGAATTGAGGGACCTGAATGGTAAGATAGAGCAATTATATTTTTGATACATCATCAATGTATCAAAAGTTTGTTTTGCGTTAACTGTTTGATTTTTCTTGCTTGAGGTGTTCATATCCCATTTGTAAGTCTGTTAGTCTGTCAGATAAAATATGAACTTTCTAATAGTTAAAGGATGTAGACAATTTTAGCCAGAAAACCAAGCAAATAGAGTTCTTTTCCTGAAGCCAAATTGTTCCACACACCCATGTCTTTCATTAGCTCTGTTGGTTAGCATGATTGAAATTCTGTTTTTAAAATTTAGAATCGTGACTTGAGACTTGCAACTATTCCCATTACACATGGTCAGTGTTGGGGTGGATTTGAAGTTAGCATCAGTCAATTCGAATTGCCTACAGTGCTATTCTCAGTTTTTCCCCCTCTCTTACCTTAGCAGTGATTGTATTTATCACTGAGGATCAGGAACAAGAATCAGCCTTTATAAATATACTTTGGTCTCATAAAACAGATATAAAAAGAGCTTAATTTAGAACTTTGAAAATCAATGAGGTTTATTTGAGAAAGCATAAAATTTTTAAATTTTTTAAATAAATATAAAAGCAAGTGAATTTCAGAAAAATACAGGAGAAATAGGATGGGCTCAATAATTAAATTTTACACTTTCTTTTTTTATCACTGAAAGTATTTTTTTAAACAATAACCTACCTCATTCTTCTGTGATGTTTTTAATGCCTTTCCTGTTCACCCGCATACACATCTGTATAGCAATTCTCATTCAGACACAGTGCAACTAATTGTAAATGATATAATCGTTCGTGATTTAGAGACATATTAAGATTACTAAAGCCATTCAACACTAATTAAAGTATCAACATATTTGAAAACAAGTTTGTTAAAAATGAAGACATTAAGTTATCAGGACAATAAATTAAATAATAATCATAATAGATGGAATGGTGAGACCATTCGTTTTTAAGAACTTTACTTTAATGACTTTTAAGCAATGTTGACCTAAATGTCCTAAAGATTATTAATAGTCCTAAATGATTTCTGGGTCCATCAAGTCATTTTCAACTGTGACTATTTCCACAGCTGAGCTGCTGCTCTGAGCACACCCTAAGCTGAGTGGCTGACATTATTTTCCAGTTGACAATGGCTGTGTTCCAATATTTTGTTGGTGGTTTCGTCTCGCTGTTTCTGTTACGTATGGTTTGCAGGTATCATTTATCAACTTGTTTAGAAAGTTAAATGTGTCAAGTATGTGGCCTATAGTGAGCATTAAAAACAATTTCTTGTCTGGCATTGGTGCAAAATGTTGTTCATTGAAATAGGTTGCCTAGGATAAAGTTGAACATTTTGTACAAACTGTTTAGGGTACTCTTGCGTAAAAACAACACGATGAGCTAAACAAATTGTCCAGCTTTCTTCTAGTTCTAAGAGTTTCCAAAACAATGACTTCTCTTGGCATTTTTTTCCTTCCAATATGCAGCTTTTTGGTAGTATTTCTTTTCCTGAATTATTTAATTGTTGATGATATTTAATATAGGTTAGGGGCGAGTTTGCTTTGAAATACTTTGAAATGTTTTTAAATTTGCTCTAATTCTACTAAATGTATATATATATGGTTTGCATGGGAAATGTGTAAATTTGTTCAAGAAAAAATGTCTTAGGTGGAAAATAGAGAATAGTAAGAAAGCTTTTCTAAAATCCTTGCTAAGCTTGATGTGCTGAATCCAATGAATTAATTTTTGATGGGTCAATATAAGAAACTTGAGTTATGCAAATATGAAATACAGGTTATATTTACCAACACAAGAACAATTAAATTAAATGTTTCAGCTTGGAAAAATGTGTAAAGATAATAATTTCATTGATCTGAAGTCTAGCAGCATCCCTGGCTCCCTGCCCCATAGCAGCTGCAAGTTGTGACAACCAAAAATGTCTCCAAAGATTACCAAATGTCTCCTATGGGCAAAGTTGCCCCATTTGAGAACCACTGTCCTAGACATATCATATATTACAATAACTTTTACAATAGCTATGATTGGCTTCCTGTTATCATCCCAGGTAATCAGCATTAATCTGATTTTTTTCTGTTTCCAAATTACTCCATGCTCCAAAATGTGTGGGGTACTCTGTATATCAGCAAAGACATCATATTTACAGTTAAATGCCAAGAACTGATATTGAATTGGTTTAGTAAAGACAATAAAAGTCCCCTGTTGTCTCAATCTTTTTTTCCTAAAGGATTCCAAAACTTCAGTGTATCTCAGCCTGACAATACGTTAACATTTTTGTTGCTCAGCTGTAGGGCATTCTCTTTAATAGCCAGGGCTCCTCTACGAAACTGAATTGCTCACAGAAAAGAACAAAGGGACATCTGCAGCTTTCTCTGTTCTGCCTCAGCCTTGACCCAAATTCTCTGCCTCCATTGGGTTCATGGTATAGCAGTGGGAGACCCAAGGAAAGCTACTTCCTCTTAGTGATATAAAAATAGCTACTGAATTATTGAATCATGTGTGTAATTTAGGGGAAGTGTCCTATGAATGGATATATACATGTTATTTTACAAATATATGCAGTAATTTATATATAAAAACTGGGGGGAGGACAAACTGGAATGTCCTTTGTCCTTCCTTCCCAATTCTGTATTCCTAATATTATTTTAATAGTTTAAATGTGATCTGCTTTCATCTTTTCTTGGAAAGTATGAATAAAAAAATTTCAGCTTTCCAATCTTCCTTACACTACATGCCACATACTTAAATACCCTCCAGGCTTCTAATAGCAGAAAATATCCATTAAGTTTTGTTTGCGACAATCAGGGTGGAGAAAATAATGTTTTGGCCCTTCTGAGGAAGAAAGGGCTGCTGGAAAAATGCTAGCAAGTGTTTAAATAATTATAAGCACGCACATAAAATTAAACATTCTTAGAAATGCATTATGGTGCTTTATTGTTTTTATTGGGTAGGGTAAATAAGAAACAGATTTGTTTTTAATTTTTAATTTTTATTTTTTATTTTTACTGGGGACACATAAATCACAATGCAGTGAACCTCACCACATGAGTCGAGTTGGACAACTGCCACTAGTCAGCTCCGCAAAAGCACCAGCTCTCCATTGAATTCCAAGAACAGCTCTTGGCCCGTGAAAGCATCTGGGGCTCAAAGTTTTGGAAAGAATCAGTTCAGGTCCCTTTAGAAAGGCTCTCCCTATGATGGGAACAGGAGTGTGTACACACTTAAAAAGGACTTTGCAGTACCATGGGCCAGAGGCATTGGCTTAGAGCTCTTGTAATGGAGAAGATTAATGTCAGCCTAAAACAAATCCCTAAGAGGCTTCATGAAATCATTAGGTGGGATTAAGGGGACCAGAATATGCTTTGTATCTCTTCTCTGTTTTCTATGTGTTTTCTTCGGGGAAATGAGTGTATTGTGGCTGATGGATCCTAGTGTTCTCTTAAAGTAGTGATGAAGGTAGCAGAACATTCTGGAAAAGGCAGGGGATTGAGGACACATTCAGAGGAGCCCAGGAAAAGCTGGTTCCACATATAAGGTGCTGCCTGGCAAGTTTTGGTGGTGGTTTTTAAGGTACAGAATATAAGGTTAAGAGGCGAATAGGCTTGTCTAACTAACAGTCACGTGGTCGAAAGTGATCTCACAAACACAGAATTGGTGGTTGTCTAATCTACCAGACAAGGGCTGCCTTCACTGCACCTTTGTTCATTTAGGGGTCTGACACATCAGCTGCCAATAATGGAATCTCCCATTCCTTGGGGAGGAGGGAGAAAAAAGAAAAGGTGGATGGAGAGAGGTGTGCACACATACACAGGCTCATGTATATTTATCTTCAGCAAGAATATTTCCTTTCTGACTCATTCAGGATGCCTTAAGATGAAGAAAGATATTTTTCATTGAACATAATTACCTGAATGGTTTTAATTACAAATCATTAAAAAGAGATAGCCTTGAATTTTCCTAGAAAATGGAGCACTTAAGAAATCATGTTGGTCCTTTCTGTGATCTTTTGGCTTTATAGATGCATGTTATGAGAATAATTTGGATGACACTGTGGAGGCTCTGAGACATATAAAATTAAATTACACTGCCAATAAAATAAGATTTCTTTGGCTTACCCTCATCCTCTGTTTGGAGACCAAAAGGCTCTGCCAATTGCCCCAAGCCTATTATTTTTGAAAACCCCCATAGTAGAATCATAGGTGACATAGGTCATTGGCCTTTACCTCTAATGCAGACTCTACTACCTGCTAAGTTAAACCTGGGCTTTTTACATCCAACATTGTCCACTATCTTTGGTGCCAGTTGGCTTTGTGGTTCCAAAGCTACCATGTTTTGACAGTGCCTCAGATGCAACTTTCTCAATGCCATTGCTGCTGGTGTCTGACTCAGCGGGTATTAAGTACCACTCCTGTCTCTGGAACTCTGGAAATGTCAAAATTGAGCTAAATTCTAAAATGTGGTTCAACCCCTTTTCCTTTTTATACTACAAATGAGGGTTGTGTTGTTCTCCCGAGAATTCATGAGGAATTCATTTTACTCAACTTTAATTTTTGCCTAGGACTCCCTGGGGCTTTTTTGGGTAATGAAGAAAATGACAGAGTTAGGGCAGAGCAAAATGGCAGAATAGAAACTTCTGGCAATTGTCACTCCACATGAACACCTAATTCAACAACTATCCATGCATGCAAGCACCTTCAGAGGAACCAAAAATCAGGTAAGCAATCATACTACCTGGTTTTGACACTGTATCAAGGAAAGAGGCATTCAAAAGGACAGAAAAGACAGTCTTGCATTGCCTATGCCACCCCTCTATCCCCCAGTAGGGCTGCACCAGTAAGACAAGTGGAGAGAGAGTGTGCCCAGGGGAGGGAGTATGAAGTGGTTGTGAGTCTTTGCATTGAAACTCAGGGCCTCCCTGGCAGAGAGGAAAACAGCACAGGGCAGAGTGCTGCCAGTGCCCATGGGGGGGCATTTGAACCAGCTAGACCAAAGGGAAATCTTCCACCCCGAAGCCTGTTTTCCCACTAGCCCCAACCACCAGCAGAAAAAAAGAACAGCCTGGGGCTTGGACTAAATTTGTAGGCAGTTGGGCCATGAAGGCTGAACTCCTTGGGCAATTCCTATGGTTGGGCTGGCTCAGAGCCAGTGGACTTGGGTGCACAAGACCCAGTGAAACACCAGCAACTGAGGCCAGGCCAGTGCCTCTGTCAACCCTCCCCCAACTATAAGCAGTGCAGCTCAGAGAGAGCCTTCTTCCACTTGAGGAAAGGAAAGGGAAGATTTCAGAGGACTCTGTTTTGTAACTTGGGTACCAGCTCATCCACAGTACAGTAATGTACCAAGCAGACTCCTGAGGTCCCTGAGTCCAGACCTTAGTTCCTGGACCCACTCTGTGCCAGAAGGAAACATGCTATCCTGAAAGGAAGGAACCAGTCCTGGAAGGATTCACCGCCTGCTGACTAAAGAGCACTTGGGCTTTGAACAAACATTAGAGATAGCCAGGCAGCGGTCACTACAGCTCTGAGTGAGACGGGGCTGGCTTCAGGGAATGCCCACATCTCTCCTCCCCCGACTCCGGCAGCCCAGCACAGAGCATGAGGGAAGAGAGTGAAACACTTTGCCTATTAATCCAGGGAATTCCCTTATATCTTACCCAAGCTCATCAAGGTGGTACTACCAGGAGTCTGCAAGAGTCACAGCATTACTGGGCTTGGGGCACCCCCAGTACTCATACAGCTGCAGTGACCAGAGACTTAGACCACAACACTTAATTTTCTTTGAGTATGTGGAAAACCTTCTCAAAAAGGATGGCTTCAAACAATCCCCGACTGTGAAGATTAAAATAAATACCTAACTCTTCAATGCCTAGACATTGATAAACATCTATAACCATCAAGAATATCCAGGAAGACATGATCTCACCAAACAGACTAAATAAGGTACCAGTGACCAATCCTGGAGTGATGGAGCTATATGACCTTTCAGACAAAGAATTCAAAATAGCTGTTCTGAGGAAGCTCAACGAACTTCAAGGAATTCAGAAACCTATCAGAGAAATTTAAAAAAGAAATTGAAGTAATAAAAAAAACAGAAATTTTAGAGTTTAAGAATTCAATTGACAAACTGAGAAATGCATCAGAGTCTCTGAACAGCAGAATTGAACAAGCAGAAGAGAGAATTAGTGAGCTTGAAAACAGGCTATTTGAAAATATAGTCAGAAAAAGAAAAAGAATAAGTAAGAATAAAGCAAGCCTATAAGATCTAGAAAATAGCCTTCAGAGAGAAAATCTAATAGTTATTGTCTTTTAAGAAGAAGAGAGAGAGAGATTGGGGTAACATGTATTTTCTATGACCACAATAAAATAAAAATGGAAATCAATAACAAGAAGAACACCGGAAACTATACAAACACATGAAAATTAAACAATGTGCTCCTGAATTACCAGTGGATCAATGAAGATATTAAGAAGAAAATTTAAAATTTTTTTGAAACAAATGAAAATGAAAACACAATATATTAAAACCTATGGCATACAACAAAAGCTGTAATAAGAGGAAAGTTTATAGCAATAAGTGCCTACATCAAAAAAGAAGAAAAGTGTCAAATAAACAATTTAATGATGCATCTCAAAGAACTAGAAAAACAAGAGCAAATCAAACCTAAAATTAGTAGAAGGAAAGAAATAAAGATCAGAACATAAATAAATGAAACTGAAAACAAAAACACAATACAAAATATCAACAAAACAAAAAGTTTGTTTTTTTGAAAAAATAAAATAGACACAGCTCTAGCCAGACTAAGAAACATAGAGAGAAGACCCAAATAATTAAAATTAGAGATGAAAAAGGAGACATTACAACTCCTACTGCAAAAATCAAAAGGATCATTAGAGACTACTATGAGCAACTACATGCCAATAAGTTAGAAAACCTAGAAGAAATGGATAAATTCCTGGACAACATGGATGGAACTGGAAAACATTACATTAAGTGAAGTAATCCAAGCACAGAAAGACAAATCTTGCATGTTCTCACTCATATGTGGAAGCTAAATATTAACAACAATTGATCTCATGGAGACTGAGAGTAGAATGATGGCTCCAGAGGCTGGGAAGGGTAGCAAGGAGGATTGGATAAAGTGGGGATGGTTAATGGGTACAAAAGTATAGATAGAACAAACATTATTTGGTAGTACAACAAAATGACTACAGTCAACAATGAGTTAGGGTATACTTTCAAATAACTAAAAGACTGGAATTGGAATGCTCCTACTACAGAGAAATGTAAATGTAAATGTAAATGCCTTACATTATGGATACCCCAATTATCCTGATTTGATTAATTCACATTGTGTGCCTCTAGCAAACATCACATGTACCCTGCAAATATATACAGCTATTATGTACCCATAATAAATAAAAATAAAAAATTTTAAAAAGAAGAAATGACAGACATTGTATTCATTGCTCATGGTGGATTCATTCTCCCTTTGAGGTACCTTTGAACTATCTTTCCTCTGGATAGTCTTCCTCAGAGAACTCCTAAATTCCTCGTAAAAATAAACTCGTGGTAGCCTTCTTGCCAGGTCTCCAGACAGATTAAGGGAACAGAGTGGGTTCAAGCTGAAACCTCAACTTTATACATATTAGTTTTAATTTCAGGATATTTTAATCCATTCTATTTGCAAAACAGAACTCCGCCAAAAAAAAAAATGGCACTGTGATCTATATTTGCAAAATCTGAATAACCCACAATAAGAGAGAAGAACAAGCCAAGATTAATAATCACCTAACATTCCAATTTTCTTTTTCTTTTTGTTTGTTTTTGGTCAGTCTTAATTAGGGTATATATTGTCTCTTAATGAATATTTACTGGAAATATAATGTTTTGTTTTCAGTAAAATAACAGGCTATTAATTGTTAGCTAGATGGGTCTGAAATGTCTGGCTAACTAAATACTTTTTATCTGCATTTCCTTCTTTCAGATTGGTTTATTTGTGAGTCATCAAAGACCAAGTGGTCCCAAAGGTTCATTGGTATTGTGGAATACTATCATCATTATATAGTTGGATATATAATTTCAAGATCTATGACAAATGTTGGTTTATCTAGCATTCTATCCTATAGGGCAGCAGTCTCCAATCTTTCTGGCACCAGGGACGGATTCGAAGGAAGACAATTTTCCCACTGGGAGTGCAGCAATAGTTTCAGGATGATTCAAGTGCATTACATTTATTGTGCACTTTATTTCTATTATTATTACATTGCACTATATAATTAAATAATTACACAACTCACCATAATGCAGAATCTAATGCCACCACGGATCTGACTGAGCAGAGCTCAGGCAGTGATGCAAGTGATGGGGAGCAGCTGTAAATACAGATGAAGTTTTGCTCCCTCACCTGCCACTCATGTCCTGATGTGCAGCCCAGTCCTGGTCCATGACCTGGGGTTTGGGGACTGCAGATATAGACAACAACCGCTTCTATTTGTTTGTAGAGCACATAGATAAATTAAGTTTAAAATGAAGGCAGTTCATCCTTTAGTAACCTTTGATCCTTCAGTAACTTGTGATTAAGTAACTTCAGGTCTTTTAGTTACTTCTGAATCATCAACGAGTAAGTCAGGTTTAGCTGACTTTTAGTGTATTTTATTGCATTTTACTTCCTTAGAAATTGGCAATCCATGTACATTACATACAGTAACTGTGTGTAAAGTGACCACCCATTAAATATGACAGAGACTTTTCCGTGGTCTCTTTATCCTATCTCAAATATGCTTATGAACTGGGGTGTGAATATGTTATCCTCCCTCCTTCTTAAGTCACATAGTGAACGACCAGATCTGTTCACTTGGCTTTTACTAGCTGCTTAGAAATCCATTTATGGCATTTAGGTTGTCAATAACAGCAACCAGAAATTCCCGGCAAGTAGATAATAAAATTCTTGCCTGCCAAAATGATTATAATACAATTTAAGATTGACTTGTTTGGAGTTGTCAGTGACAACTCTGATTCTACTGATTGTTTTTACTTCCTGGAAAGAACAATAGAAGCATGTGTATGCTATTACCTCCCACTCACCTCCAACCCTCATGAAAAAATCAAAAGCCTTTCCAGTCTTGTGGAAACCTGAGAAGAGACAGCACTATGAGAGTCATCTTCTCTGTGCTCATCACATTCGAGCCTACTTTATAAGCCAAAACCTGAGAGTATTATTCATGTCTATAGTGCTGTTCACAGGAAGCAGGGTGGGAGGCCCAACTCCCCACCTTGTGTTGATTTGTGTGGGCTCTGGATACAGGAATATAATTCTAAGTCAAAATGGGGATAAAATTCCCTGGAATTGCATGCTTTTAAGGGGAAACAGCCAAAACAACATGGTGTCATTTAAAAGGAAATTAACCTGAATAACGATACCTAACATAAAGAATGGTGATGGGGAAATCTATGAGCTATGTTGTCACCCCTGGCAAAAAGCAAGGCACTGTCTTCACTTCCTTGCCATCATTCACACCTGATGTCCTTGGAAATGTGTGTTTTGCCCCACCATGCTTGATAAAGCTGCTGTCTACAGGAGGATTGCATAGAATCAGATCTAAGGGTTTTTCTGATCTAGTTAAAATATAAGCCTTCCAGCAGCAGGGAACTTTTGTTTCTTTTATTCATTGATGTGTCTTCAGCACTTAGTAGAGTATCTGTCATAAAGGAGTGCTCACTAGATATTTATGAATGGATAAATAAATGATTGAATTCTGTGATATGTTTTATTTCTTTGCAGCATTTGGTGCCTTTGAAAATGATTTCAATTTGCTCCTTCAGCATTTGTGTCACTTCTCTTTTCTGGTTTTCTTCCTACCTCTCTAACTAAGTATTTATTTATTTATTTATTTATTTATTTATTTATTTATTTATATTTTTCTTTCTTAGCTCTTCTTCCTCCCATCTCCTTATCTCCCATGTATTTACTCTTACTCTTCAAAAGCGTATTTATTTTCAAATAATACCACAATAACAGTAGATTTCAGGCTGGACCTCTGTCACAGGAGCTTTGCTCTCAATTTAAACTGGGATAAGCCATAAATAGGGCAGAGGAGTGGGAAGCACTTACTGGCTCAAAAACTGAAAACTGCAGAAGTAGAGATAGTCCCCAGCACAGTTAGATTCAGAGATCTTTGGAGTTAGCCGTATCCTGAAACTGTATGGTGGCCCCTGAATGAAAATATGTATACATGTAATGAATCATGTCCTCATTAGTTCCAGTTTAACCAGAGAGAGAAGCTACTTCCCTGCTCTTTCTGACACATACGGCAGTCTGAAATGAGAATGCACTGATCGCTTTGTTGTACATCGCAGGATCTGCCCAGGAACCCTGAGTATGGAGTCACTTCTGATTGAAATACATGGGCTGAGAGTTGGGAGGAGTTATACCCTCAGAGCAAAATTCCGTAATGTTGGATTCTCTGCTAGCACCTTAAAAGATGCATAAGTAGACTTTGTAGTTCAGGCCACTCTAATGGTTGACTTTGTTGGGGGAAGGATACTTGATAATGTCTGGAAAAGAATAGGAGGATATTCTGGGATCCCAGTAATATTATATTTCTTGATTTAGGTGCTGGTTCCAAGATGACATTTCTTCCAAATCATACTTTTATATAGATTATATATATTTCAATAAAAAGTTACTTTAAAAAAAAAGAGAGAACACTTTAAAATGTTTTAGGAATTAAATACTCCTTCATACTTTGTGGTTTCTTGTCTACAGGAATTTACCAGTTGGTGCAACATTTCTGACCTCTCTCTACCATTTCCTTACCCTGACTCTGGAATGAAGAGCGACTTATCTGATGAGTGAGTTTAGAAGAGCAGGGTATTAGACTGAAAGCTTTTTGAAGGCAGAAAGCATGTTTTATATATGTAGATATTCTTCATAGCCATAGGATAATGCTTTACTCAATAAACACTAAGAAATTTATGAGTGAATACATATCATCTATGAAAGCCAAAGGAAAGAAAATAAAGTCAAGGATAACAAAGTTGGCCCCAAAGCCTCAGGACATGGTATTCCATCAACCAGGGGTCAGCTAACTATGGTCCATGGGCCAGCTATGGCCCGACACCTGTTTTTGTAAATAAAGTTTTATTGGTACACAGCCATGTTTATTTATTTGTATATTGTCTGTGGCTGCTTTTGCTATAATGGCAGAGTTAGGTAGTTGTGACAGAGACCATATGACCTGCAAAAACGAAAATATTTATTATCTGGTATTTTACAGTAAATGTTTGCTGACTCCTGCTGTTAACCATGAGCTTGCCGAACTACTTATTTATTGAGTCATTGTTAATTGATTCATTCGCTAGATCTTTGTCGAGCATATAGTATTATGCCAGACACTGTGCTAAGTACTGGAGATTAGGAAATGAACAACAAAGGTGAGGTTTCCATCACTGTGAAGTTTATAAACTAGTGGTCACCCTGACGAGGGCAGTACTTGCAAATGGTTAGTGCTCCACCTTTCCCTCAACCCACATTTCTATGGCTTCAAAAATCATGACTTTAAATAAATAATCCAACACCCAAAATGAAGTTTTGATTTTTTAATGTTTCAACAACTTGTGTTCTTGGAAAAAGTACCTGTGATAAAATACCAGCATGATGGGTTCTTGCCATTTAATTTTCAACATTAAAAGAGAGAGAGGGTGATTGATTATTGTAGGTTTTATAGTCAGAAAATGCTTTGCAAAAAAAAAAAAAATCTGCAAATTCTTAGTCTGCACAACATCCTGGAAATTGAGCAGTTAACCCAACCACATTTTATTCCCTTGATTCTTAGTGGAACAAGTTAGGCCTTAATCGAATTGCTTTTCAAATGTAACTCTTTTTAATGAAACATGGGGTTACAAAGTTCTCATTCTCCAAATCAAACCAAGCTGAAAAAAAGTTTTCAGGTCAGTTAACACATGCTTCCTATCCACATCATGACAGTCTGTGGGGGGTAGGGGGAGAGAAGTTGTTCAAAGAAAGGGATAAGCCCCTATTACTGCTCAAATGTCCTAAAATTTGCAATACGGCCAGCTGAAGGACTATTTGGATTTTGTACCTATGCCCCTGCTATAGGTGTAAAAGGAAAGAATTTTGGAAACACCTGTACTCATTTTCTCATTCTAGAAACATTAAATGAAACATGAATGTGTCGGGAAGGTTACGGCACATTCCACTCTTTCCTCCTTTATAGGCTTGCAGGGTTTTCCCACCGGCTCAGAGCACATTGTGACAAACCAGGTTATAACAGAGGGTGCGTATCCCCAGCACTGCCCTCCACATTGTAACCTTTATTCAGAAGCTGCTTTCAAAACTCTTAGCAAGTGTTGCTGTTGCCACCATGACCGTTGGATCATCCTGGAAAAACCTGGACTCTGATTTACCAAGGCTCCATTCCCATAGATATAGGGGAACAGGGGGCGGGTCATGCTGACAAGAGGAATCATTTCAAATGCAAAAGGGATTATTTCCTTTTCAGCAGAAAATACTAAAAGACTCCTTTCACTAGCACATGCACCTAGGCTACTTTCAGATGAAATCAGACTTCAATTTTACCTGCCTCACACAATTCACAATTGCAAAGATGTGGAAACAACCCAAGTGTCCATCAATACATGAGTGGATTAATAAAATGTGGTATATGTATACCATGGAGTACTATTCAGCTTTAAGAAACAATGGTGATATAGCACCTCTTGTATACTTCTGGATAGAACTGGAACACATTCTACTAAGTGAGGTATCCCAAGAATAGAAAGATAAGCACCACATGTACTCACCATTAAATTGGTATTAACTGATCAACACATAAGTGCACATATAAGAATAACATCTATTGGATGTTGGGCAGGGGGGAGAGGGGAGGAGGGAAAAGAGATGGGTATATGCATACACAAAGAGTGCAATGCGCACCACCCAAAGGATGGACATATTTGAAACTTGGACTTAGGGGGATGGGGGGAGCAAGGGCAACATACGTAACCTAAACATCTGTACCCCCATAATATGCTGAAATAAAAAAAAATATTTAAAGAATTAAAAAAAAAGTGAAGTGGTAAAATGTTGGACTCTAAATAGTCTTTGATAAATTAAATATGTATATTGTCAGTGCTGGAGCAACCACTTA
The DNA here is from genome assembly GCA_963575035.1 of Avahi laniger. Taxonomy (NCBI): domain Eukaryota; kingdom Metazoa; phylum Chordata; class Mammalia; order Primates; family Indriidae; genus Avahi; species Avahi laniger. Next base: position 19,387 of record CAUYSK010027058.1, on the reverse strand, counting down.
AAAATAATAATAGAGAGGTATAATTAAGAACCCAATAGAAGAAATAAAAGGAATATTAAAAACATTTTATTAACCCAAATAAGAGCAGAAAAGGAGAAAAAAGAGGAATAAAAAATTTGAAGGCAGCCTGAGCAACGTAGTCTCTGCAAAAAATAGAAAAATTAACCAGGTGTGGTGTCAAGCACCTTTAGTCCCTGCCATTCAGGAGGCTGAGGGAAGAGGATTGCTTGAGCCCAGGAGTTTGAGGTTGCATTGAACTATGATGATGCCACTGCACTCCAGCCCAGGCAACAGAGAAAGACCCTGTCTCAAAAAGAAAAAAAATATTTGAAAGTAAAAATAGAAAACAAATGGCAAGATGATAGATATCTACAACAGCTTTATTTATAAATATTCCTGAACTGGAGACAACCAGATATCTATCAATAGATGAATAGATAAATGAATTGTGGTATATTTATACAATGGAATATACTCTGCAGCAAAAAGAAAAGCTATCAATGCACAGAACAACATGAATGAGCCTCAAAAACAACTGAGCAAAAAGAAGCCAGAAAAAAGAGAGTACCTATTATATGGTTCCATTTATATGAAGTTCTAGAAAAGGTAAAACTAATCTATAGTACTGGAAATAAAGTCAGTAGCTGCCTGGATCACAGATGGTGTGTGTGTGTGAGGGGGCTGGGAGTTAACAGCAAAGAGGCATGAGAAGACTTTTTCTAAGATGATGGAAATGTTCCATGTCTTGTTTGGAGTGATGGTTTCACAGGTATATATATATTTGCCAAAATCAGCAAATGGTACACTTGTAGTGAAACATTTTGAAAACATGTGTATGGAATCTGTCCTCTTCTCTCTGGTTAGCAGCAAATCCGTGCACCTTGACCCCAGTCCGGGCTCTTTCTAGAATGTCGTACTGATCCCATATAACTACTTGCTGCTGGTTACCAGATTTGTTGTTTATTTTTTAGTAGATATTGATTATTATAATCTTTCATCAAAAAAAAATTTCTGGGAATTACAATAGCAGTTAGTATTAAAAGAGTTAATAAATTTTTTCTGTATATCTGAATTTTTCCCAAGTAAAATTCTGTGTGTTAGAACCATCTGGCTTATTTCCTAGCAAGGGAAATACTGGAGTGGTTTTTTAAAGTGAAGTTTCCTTCCTGGGAAAGTAACATTTTCCCTAAATAATGTAGAGAATGGGAGAAATTTTATAAATTTTTAGAATATGATTTCAAAGAGTTGTGTTGGTACTTTATCTTTTATTTCAGTTGTTTTGGCTATTCTTAAGCAAACATTTGAAGATTACTAAGAAATGCAACATGCTATAGCTATTTAAAAGTTGATTTTATTACATCATTTTTCTCCTAATCATCTTGGGTTGATGATTTCATATTTGATTTGGAAAAAACCCTGGTTTGTCCAAGTTTAGATAATAATGTCTAGGCATTTAATATAACATGAATCTGTTTTCTTATTCACTTACTCAGCAGACTTTAATACTTACTTTAAAATTTACACACAAACATTCACACATGTATGGTTAGAAACTATTTAAATATTGTGACAATTTTGTTGTTTGGAAAACGGTATTAACTTAAAAGTCACATTAAGCTATGTTTGCAAAATGTCAAGAAGTTTAATATGAAAAATAGAACCTATTTTGAAATATTTTTGAAGAGGCTGGATTAAGCAAAGGACCTGTTGAAGGACAGCTACAAAAGGAGATGCTGAGATGGGAATAGGTGAATAACCTTGAAAATGCATTTAAATATAAGAGGAATCCTTGAGAGACGATAAGTGAGGAAGCATAATGAGAAGACATTTGGCAGACGAAGGGATGCTCTAAGTCCACCACATTTAAGTTCTTCCTTGTAATTTCTGAGAAGGACTGTTGTGAAAACAGCCATTACATTGGGCAAAAGAATCAAACTTAGAAGTGGCATGAAGAAGAATTACACTTCTGCCTTCATGGAATAAATTCTGAGCACAAAATGACCTGCTCTGATTGTCATTTCTTTCAAAGTCCAGTGCCATTTTGTTCTCCTCCAATTGTCCCATCCCTTGGTGAGCTCTCCATCTTCTAAACTCCCTCAGTGCTGTACTGTCTGTAGCACTCATATAACAGGGATGTGATGCTTTGTACTGTATTTGTGATGGGCTTTACAACCTTGGGAGGGCAGGGGTTGAACCTTTTCATATTTGTATCCTTAGAGCCTCGAACAGTGTTGACATGCAGTAGGTCCCCTTCAGCGATGAAAAGATGTGATCAGTAGAGATAACATGCCCCTTTGACGTCTTTCCACGCAACATTGTAGCACTTAATATTTACCACACTGTATGATAATCGTCAGCTTACTTGGTAGAATATTATCCTCTATATTAGAAGATTCTTGAAGGCTGAGACTATGTTTTATTTATCTCCTTATTCTCAATGTCTTGCACATGATAAGAATCTAAGAAATATTTTTGGACAAAAGTATAAATGAGGGAACTAGACCAGGAGGAATGCATTTTAGTCCTTTATCACTAATTTGTTCGGAAATATTGAACAAATGACTTAGCATCTCTGCTGCTCAGTTTCCTCATATATATGTAAAATGAAGGAGTTGGATTTAGTAATAATAAAAGACCACTTCCAGCTCTAAAATCCTATGATTTGATGATGATGGTACTAGCTTAAAATAGAAAGATGTTTTAGTAAAAAATGTATTGAGTTAGATGATATCAGTTCTTAGCAACTGGCTTTCTCCTGCCTCCAATCCTCTCATCATCCGGAGCTCTCAGGACTCCTCACATAACACTCACATAACATAAGCTTGCAGATGATTTCGGAGGTGGCCTTATATCATAAATAGCTCCTCATCAGGAAAAGACTAGAGACCCCAGACCCTGGAGGAAGGATGTGAAAAGATGATCACACCAATAGTTCAACAAGTGAGGCAACCTGTGATTTTGAACGGAAGATTAATTTACTCAGCATCCTTGGTCCTCTCCTTCTTGCTGCTCATGAATAACATCCGCTGGTTTGAGGAGTTCTCCATGTAAACAGAAACTCTGAATGCATTTGTGAGCACTATGTACTCACAACTGTTCTAAGTGCTTTATGTATTATAACTCATTTAATCCTCAAGACAATCCTATTTGACAGATAAGGAAACTGGCAGAAATATCCAAGGTTATATAATAACCTAATAAATGACAGAGGCAGGATTCAAATCATGACTGACACTGAAAGAAGGATTTTTAGAATGGTACAGTTTTTATAGAAATCTCACTTCTCATCCCCTGTGGGGATGGGGGGGCATCAAACATGAATAATTCAGACTGTGAGATAATAAGGATTTAATGCCTTCATTCCCAAATAGCTTCGCCTATGTGTAGACGATAGAGCTGATTCCCAGGCTAGTCGCATTTGTTTGGAAAGCCAGTTACTATTCCCTGGAGACTGAATGGGATTACATTAACTGCTGATCTGAACTTCATCCAGGTCTGGTAGGTCTCTGGAGCAGACCTTGTCTGAGGGAATGCAGCTGTGCTGTCAGTCAGCGTATTGGGAAGGTGGGCCTTGTTATGAGTTAGAGAACCGAATAAAGAACTCAGAGGCAAAAGTTGGTCTCTCTCATTCCAGCCAGAAGATGGAATATTTATCAAGTGGCTCTTAGGAGAGATTTTACTCTTTTGGTTTCCATTTCCCTGGGATTCTGTAAACCTTGTGATTTGGGACAGAAAACAAGAATAGTTCTGGTTTATGCTCTTATTCATATTTCTTTTACTGATTATTTTCCCATTTAATAACTAAATAAAACTGTAGCACACACAGAGCCTTCCTTTGACCCAGGAGGAGTTGTATTCTGAAGCGCTGGCAAGGTCTCTTACTCATCTTACTGGAACCAGAGTGTTTTGGCCATTAATTCTGAGTCTTTCAGCAAGCATTATTTATAAGGGAATCACAGTTATTATTTTGGCTTATATTCCCAAAATATTTGCAGCAATTTCTGAGTGGGATATGCCTGGCCCTAGACTTGGAAAACTAAAAAAAGGCTCATGTATTTCTCCTTAATGAATTCAATCAGTCCTGGAAAACTTGAGTATTAAACAAGTCAAGAACTCCCAGGATTTTGTTAATTCATGCTGTTTTCTGGTGAAACAGTAGGTTTTTCTAGTCATTAAACACTATGCTCTTAGCATGGAAGCCAAATCCTTACCAGGGAATGGATCCCTCCTGTGATATCCAAACAAGTGGTTGTTTTCCAAACAACCAAACAAGTGGATTTTTTTTCCCATTTTTTGAGATGACTCTAATTTTTACAAAGTTCTTACCCTGAGCTGCAATTATGTTGCTGTAAATTTTACCTCCATGGATATTCTTTCTTTCTCTTGTTTATGGGCTTCTCTTCCTCTGCCAGGCCCATAGATTTTGGTGTTGCTCCAAAACCAATATACTTTTCTTATTTCACACACTATCCCTGGACACTCTATGGATTCAGGGTTCACTTAAACAGTGAAAAGTATATCTCAAGCCCAGACTTTCATGCTGAGCTCCAGGTCAATATATTCTACCATCAACTAGGCATATCAGTCTGCCTCACAGGTCATTCACATTTAATTTACTCAAAATTGATTTTACCTTTCCTTAGACTGCTGAACTTGGTGAATGATGTCACCATCCACCCAGTCTCCTACATCAGAAACCAGGAAGTATTTTTTTATTTCTCACATCAGTCATGTCACCCTTTTGATATTGTCCAGTTAAAAATCTCATATATATATATATATATATATATATATCTTCCCCCCAATTCTACTACCAAAGGTCTTCATTGTTTCCTGACTGACCATCATTAAAGGTTCTCTATTGCCTCCCTGCCTCTGGCCTCACTCTCTTCAGTCTTTCTCCTTAACTTCTCTAGATTGAACCACTTAAAATTTAAATCTCTTGACACGATCTCAAAATTTTTAAGTGATTTCATCTTGTGAAAGGATAACTTTAATGTATTTGATGGCATTTAATATCCTATAGACACACCCACTGGGATGGCAATAATATACAAATAATTCCTACAACTAAAAAAAATTAAAAATAGGCAAAGGGATTGAACAGCTATTTCTTCAAAGAAGATATATAAATGGCCAATAAGCACTTGAAAAGGTGTTTAGCATCACTAATCATTAGGGAAATCTTAATCAAACCTCAGTGAGGAGCTGCTTCACACAGTAGGATACGACCATCAAAGAGAAAAAAGAGGCCAGGTGCTTGTGGCTTGTGCCTATGATCCCAGCACTTTGGGAGATGGAGATGGGAGTATCACTGGAGCCCACGAGTTCGAGGTAATAGTGAGCTATGATCAGTTACTGCACTCCAGCCTGGGTGACAAAGTGAGATACTGTCTCTAAAAAAAAAGAAAGAAAGAAAAGGAAAGAGAAGGATTGAAGTGTTGGCAAGGATATGGTGAAATTGGAATCCTGTGTTGGTAGGAATGTATTAATAAAGCAGTGCAGCCACTATGGAAAACAGTCTGGTCGTTCCTCAAAAAAGTTAAAAATGAAATTACCACATGATCCAGAAATTCTACTTCTGAGTATATACCTAAAGAACTAAAAGTAGAGACTCAAAAAGATATTTGTATACCCATGGTTATGGCAGTATTATTCACAACAGCCAAAAGGTGGAAGCAACCCAGATGTGCATTGACAGATAAATGAGATGAATGAAATGAGTGGACAAACAAGATGTGGTATATAGGTACAATTATTCAGCCTTAAAAAGAAAAGAAATTCTGATATGTATTACAACCTGGATGAAACTTGAAGACACTATGCTAAGTGAAATTAGCCAATTATAAAAGGACAAAAATACTACATGATTCCACTTATATGAGCTATCTAGAGTAGGCAAATTTATACAGACAGAAAGTAGAATGCTGCTTTCTAGGGGCTGGGGGTAATTAATGTTTAATGGGTACAGATTTTTAGTTTGGGAAAATGAAAAAAGTTCAGGATTGGATGGTGGTGATGGTTGCACAACAACACGAATGTACTTAAAGCCACTGAACTGTACACTTAAAAAGGGTTAAAATGTCCAATTTTATATAATGTGTATGATATGCATATTTTATCACAATTTTAGAAAAAAACAAAGATCCTATGGAAACTGAGTTTTAGCTATCTGTCCTTGTCTACCAACACATGCTTTAGCAACCCCGAACCACTTGTACCTTCTCAAACATACTCGGCTCTCTCATGAATCAGTGTTTTCCTGAGTGTTGCCTGGTAATTTTTTACTCCTCCTTCTTGGTGCTGCTCAAATCTAGGGTGACTATCACAGTTTGCTTGAACTGAGGGGTTCTCAGGACTCGGACTTTCAGCGCTCAAACTGGGAAAGTTAAAAATTGGGACATACTAGTCACTCCTCTCAAATCCCAACATTATATCATTTCCAGATTTGATCAGCATTTTCAAATGTCCTCATTTAAGAACTTGAAAATTTCTACTGCGAAAGGGCCAATGTTAGAACTCTGTACAGAAAGATATTTATGCAGGTTCATATTTATTTATTAACTAACATTCCTCAAATAATAATATGTTATATTCTTTGGTTTATGTTTTCATCTGAAACATAATTTCAATCTTTTCTCCATGAGGTATCATAAAAATTTAGTCAAATGCCTTGTTAAGATCCAGATACACTGTATTTAAATGTGTTCTTTGACTCACCAGTTTATTTTTTTATTTTATTTCAAAATATTAAGGGAATATAAATGTTTTAGGTTACATGGATCATTTGTGTAATGCTTGAGTCCTGACTATAGGTGTGCCCATCACCCAAATGGTGTTCATAGTACCCACTAGGTTGGTTTATTCTCCTCCCTTCCTTCCCCTTCCCCTTGGATTGCTTTCCACTGGGTTTTACTTCCCTCTGTGCACTTGTGTGCTAATCAGTTAGTTCCAATTTAATAGTGAGAACATGTAGTGTTTGTTTTTCCATTCCTGTGATACTTCAATTAGGAGAATGGTCTCCGGTTCCATACAGATTGTTACAAAAGTCATTAATTCATCTTTTTTATGGCTGAATAGTACTCAGTGGTATACATATACCACATTTTGTTAATCCATTCATGAATTGATGGGCCCTTGGGTTGATTCCACATCTTTGCAACTGTGAATTGTGCTACAATAAGCATTCAAGTGCAAGTGTCTTTTTTTGATAAAATGATTTCTTTTCCTTTGGGTAAATACCCAGTAGTGGGATTGCTGGATCAAATGGTAGGTCCACTTTTAATTCTTTGAGGACTCTCCATACTGTTTTCCATAGAGGTTGTACTAATTTGCAGTCCTGCCAACAGTGTAGAAACATTCCTTTCTCTCAGCGTCCATGCTGGCATCTATTGTTTTTGGACTTTTTAATAAAAGCCATTCTAGCAGGGGTAAGGTGATATCTCCCTATGGTTTTATTTACATTTCCCTGATGATTAGTGAAGTTGAACATTTTTTTCATATGTTCGTTGGCCATTAGTCTATCTTCTTTTGAAAAGTTTCTGTTAGTGTCTTTTATCCACTTTTTAATAGGACTGTTTGATTTTTTTCTTGCTGATTTGCTTGAGTTCTTTGTAAATTCTGGTTATTAGCCCTTTATAAGATTTTTAGCTTGAGAGTATTTTCTCCCATTCTGTAGGTTGTCTATTTGCTCTGTTGATTGTTTTCTTAGCTATGCAGAAGTTTTTAGTTTAACCAAATCCATTTATTAGTTTTTGTTGTTGCCATCATTGCCACTGGGGTCTTTTTCATAAATTCTTTGCCTAGGCCAATATCTAGAAGAGTTTTTTCTACATTTTTCTCTAGAATTCTTATGGTTTCATTCCTTAGATCTAAGTCTTTTATCTATCTTGCATTAATTTTTGTGAATGGTGAGAGGTAGGGGTCCTGTTTCATTCTCCTGCGTGTGGCTATCTAATTTTCCCAGCATCATTTATTGAATAGGGCTTCCTTTCCCCAGTGTACATTGTCTGCTTTATCAAAAGATCAGTTGATTGTAGGTAAGATGGTATTATGTCTGTGTTCTCTGTTCTGTTCCACTGGGGTTTATGTCTGTATTTATGTACCAAATATCATGCTGTTTTGGTTACTATAGCCTTGTAGTGTAGTTTGAAGTCTGGTAATGTGATGCTTTGAGATTTGTTCTTTTTGCTTCAGATCGCTTTGGCTATTTGGGCTCCTTTCTGGTTCCAAATGAAGTGTAGAATTATTTTTTCTAGCTCTGTGTAGTATGACTTTGGAAACTTGACAGGTTTTGTATTGAATTTGTAAATCACTTTGGGCAGTATGGACATTTTAATAATGTTGATTGTTCCTATCTGTGAGTATATTTTTCCATTTGTTTGTATCTTCTGAAGTTTATTTCCTTGGAGTTTTGTAGTTCTCCTTGTAGAGGCATTTCACCTCTTCATTAAGTATATTCTTAGGTATTTTATTTTCTTTGTAGCTATTTTGAATGGTATTGAGTCTTTGGTCTGACTCTTGGCTTAATTGTTATTAATATATAGATATGCTGCTGATTTATGTACATTGATTTTGTATCCTGAGACTTTGCTGAATTTATTTATGAATTCCAGGAGACTCTTAATGGAATCTTTGGATTTTTCTAAATATAAGATCATATCATCAGTAAAAAGTGATAGTTTGACCTCCTCTTTCCTGATTTGGATACCCTTAATATTCTTCTTTTGTCTGATACACACAACCTCCCAAGACTCAACCAGGAAGAAATAGAACTCCTGAACAGACCAATAATGATCCATGAGATTGAATCAGTAATGAAAAACCTCCCAACCAAAAAAAGCCCTGGACCAGATGGAGTCACAGCTGAATTCTATCAGACTTACAAAGAAGACCTGGTACCCGTAATACAGAAATTATTCCATAATATTGAGAAGGAGGGAATCCCCCCAACTCATTATACAAAGCCAGCATCACCTTGATATTGAAGCCAGGAAAGGACACACAAAAAAGAAAACTACAGACCAGTATCACTTATAACTGTAGATGTAAAAATCCTCAATAAAATACTAGCAAACTGAATTCAACTGCACATAAAAAAAAAAAAATCCACCAGGACCCAGTGGACTTCATCCCAGGGATGCAAGGATGGTTCACCATATGTAAATCAATAAATGTGATTCACCACATAAACAAAAGCAAAAACAAAGACCATACAATCATCTCACTAGATGCAGAAAAAGCATTTGACAAAATCCAGTAAACCTTCATGATAAAAACCCTCAACACACTAGGCATAGAAAGAACATATCTCAGAATTATAAAAGCCATATATAACAAAACCACATCCAACATTATACTTAATGGGGTAAAGCTGAAAGCATTCCCCTTAAGAGCTGGAACAAGACAAGGATGCTCACTGTCACCACTCCTATTCAACATAGTGCTGATTCACCAGTTTTTCCAACCTGTTCAACAAGGAAATTTGTCTGTCAGAGTTTGTTCTTTGTAAACTCAAACTGGCTTCACAGTGGTCAGCTTGTGTATGGTGCCTGTGAATGATTGTTTCAATTAATCCCTCAACAACATTTATACATTTATAAAGAAATATTGCACTGGAAGAAAGGATTTTCTTCTGACTATATTAGATTCAGAGGCCAGTATTAAATAGTATCTGTGTTACTGAAATAGTCTCTCCCAGCACACAGCTCCTACCTGCTAATACCTGGTGAAATGGCTGAGTCTGAAGCAAACACCAACTCTAGGATTCACAGAAATGTGTGTTTCACATGTAAACTAGCCATATGAATACACACTCATTTATAAGGATATAAGTACATGTCTTGATTAGTGGCAAGTCAGCAACATTAAACCAATAATTGCTACCATTTGGAGAGTTTTGGAGGCAGATGCATCTTGGTTTAAACTGATACCTTAAGTAATTGCAGCATTTGTTTTGTTTTGTTTCCAAGTGAAAACAGGCTGTTTCTGATTGTCCTGGGTTTGGACCATGCAGCTAGGGAAGAGAGCCTTTTTCTTCTCTGAGGATTATTTGTTCCCTGCCTGCAATGTAAGCTTTATACTAGTTGCAAATAAGAAGCAAATTTAAAACATAAGAAAGAAAAAGGGTTTGTTATTTAATGTCCATGATGTATAATAATTTCTTTATTGTGGCACAATGAATGGGTTCAAATTCCTAATCATGACACCATTCCTAAAGTATGTTGTTTAAGTTTTAGAGTAAAATGTCATCGAACAACATGAAATTCATTACCTAATAATAGTAAACATAATGTTACTGCTGTTATTATTATTATCATTATCATCAGAAAGATCTATATGTCCAATGTGACTGCTATTCGTTAGCTCCATGACTATGTATTTAAGTCTGTTTCATCATTTGTAAAATTAGGATTAAAATTACTGGCCACGCATGGTGGCTCATGGCTGTAATCCTAGCACTCTGGGAGGCCGAGGCGGGCGGATCCTTTGACCTGAGGAGTTCAAGACCAGCCTGAGCAAGAGTGAAACCCTCCCCGTCCCATCCCCCCCGTCTCTATTAAAAAAATTGGAAAGAAATTATCTGCACAACTAAAAATATATAGAAAAAATTAGCCAGGCATGGTGGCGCATGCCTGTAGTCCCAGCTACTCGAGAGGCTGAGGCAGTAGGATCGCTTGAGCCCAGGAGTTTGAGGTTGCTGTGAGCTAGGCTAACACCACGGCACTCACTCTAGCCAGGGCAACAGAGTGAGACTCTTGTCTCAAAATAAAATAAATAAATACATAAAATTACTTAAACTGCAGATCTCAAAGGATAGCTAGGCTACAGTGATATTTATTGAGCATGTGCTATATGTCAGTGACATTTTGGCATCTCACATGGATTATTTCACATAATCTTTGCAGTACCCCTATGAACATGGTAGTATTATCCTCATTTTGGGAACAGGGAAACTGAAGCTGAGAGAGGTTAAATAATATACCTGAGGTCCCATAGCTTCTAAGAGGCAAAGCTAGGATTTGATTCCACATTGGGCTAAATCCACTCTACTATATCAAATATAAATGTGCATGGATTTTTTCAGCTGTAAGTTATATATTAATACTTACCTATAGAAATGTAGATACCTGAAAGGAGCATTGATTCTCTCATCCAGAGTAGGAGGGGAATTTTATATATTCCTACGGATTTCCTAAAAAGCCCATATGATTTCACTGGTATCTTAAGCCAAAGGTAAGGGAGTTAGCAGAATCTTTCAGAAGTATCACATAAAAAAGGTGATATTTATATAATATGAAAATCTTCACCCATTATTTGCATAAATGTACTTAATATCATAATGCATTTAAAAAAAGCATTCCACACAAAGCAGATATTTATTCATAATATTCAAGTGCTACCTAACATTCAAATAATGGAAACAATTTTTTATGCAATTTGATACATGATCCTAAAAATCTTTCCTTTCATGTCTTCTTTTATAAAATGCTAATCAGGGAAAAAATTCATCTTAGCTACTGTTCTCCTGAGATGTTTCTCTTGCATTTTATTCAAACCAAAGTCTAAACCAAAGATTTTTAGAAAGAACATCCATCTCTCCTAGAATTAGTCTGGTTACCCTTGAAGACATAGTCTAATTGTTTCCATTTCTTGTATTTCCTAAACGTTTTCTATCCACACTTAGTATTCTTTAACCAAAGTAATGCTCCGTACTTTTGTGCTGGCACTAATGGAATTCTAAATACTTTCCTCTTGAGTATATAATCCAAAATATATTGTTCTGGTCCTAGGCTACAAATATTTTGTTTTACACATCACATAGTGGTTTTGAGAGTGGGAAAATTTTAAAAATCAAAACATCCTCTGAGAAGAAAAGGATAGGTGACTACAGTGGGCAGCTGCCATCCTAAATCCCTAATTTTGAGACAGTTTAAACATCCAGGTGTTCTTGTATTTCTTTTAGTTTTAGTCCATATTAACACAAATTATTCCATTAATAATTTAATTCCATTAATTTAAAAAAGCATTGTATTAATAAATCCTTCAAACATGACTAAAATTTCCTCTGAAGAGAAAAGTAATTTGTATATTAACCAACTAATACTTTTCAGTCAATTTACTTCCTAAATTAAAATATGGAAATATGAACTGAAACGATAGACTTGAAATAAAAAGCAGCAATGAAGGAGAAGGAAATTGGTTCTTGAATTGTGAGTCTCTACACATACACACACATAGCAGGTTCACAGGAAAAGAATCTTGATTTAATAATCAGTGCACATACACTAAATAAAACAAGAGGAAGGGAAATACCTCTACATGATTCGTTCATAGGGTTAGTATAAACTTCAGTTTTTGCTTGAACAAAGACAGGAGAAGTACTATATCATAGTAAATGTTAAAGACTAAGAATCACATGTCAGGAAAAATAATTTTAGAAGGTGCAATTCAAATGATGAATTTATAAAATTTCATCTTGTAATTCTTGCCAATCTAAAACTTTTGAGATCTTTGAATAAATAAAAGTGTGGCTAAATCGGAAATCTTATTTTAGAGTACAAGAAGGTCAAATATAATCGTTTGGATTCATTTTCCTCATTGGATGAAAGCCAATACTTCCTGGTAAGTGTGGTTATGTTGAGTCCTACTATTAATCACATACTTTTCTTATTTTCAGTTCTGCTGGGAAACAATTGTGGCAGACAGAGTGAGTTGGCACAGAGAGATCAGAAATGGGAGAGCTCTTTTCAAGCAAACATCTAGATGAGTCTTAGAGAAAGAGTCATGGACAGAATGACCAGACAAATGCAGAAGTGTTTGACGCTAAAAACCAAAGGATTTATTTTCAGCGGGAAAAGAAAGATCACAGTCCCTACTATACTCTTTCACAAGAACTTTTAAGTAAATATTAATTCTTCATGTACTGAAAAACAAAACTGTTTCATCCGAAACTTTGTTTTAATATTTTTTTAATGTTAGAAGCTGTGACTTGGGGTGAGGTATGGGAGAGGGGAAGGGAAGACACACAGAGGTGACAAAGGTACTGATAATGTAATATTTCTTATATGATATTATTGTTTCTGCTTTAAATTTTACATACACATGATGAACTCTCTTTCAGTGATACATTTCTTGATAATTATTTTTAACATTGGGAGATGCCATTCAGTGTGTTATTATGATGCTAAGCAGTTCGATTATTTGGTAGCATATCTTCAAACTATTATTTGAAAATTATTTTATTTATACACATCTAGAACGGTACTGCATTCTAATTAAAAAGTGTAACATTAAACTTTTTAAAGCAACTTTTAGAATAGAATTTTGTCCTATGAAAGATGACAGAAATTGCCAGAGGTGATTCAGGAAAAATAAATCTGGGTAGAAACTTTCCTATCACTAGTGAATTACCTATTATTCCCATAAATCGCTCTATAAATAATAATAGTGCTATAAAATAATTTGGATGGAGATACACTAACAGGTTTAGAAAAATATATATCTCTATATAGAATTCTCCCCCAGTCAGTCTCTCTCCTGTCTCCAACATGCTATAACATCTGGTATCAGGATGACATTATTTGTAGCAATTATTTTTTAATGGGAAGAGGGAGTCAGGGGAGAAATCTCTAAAGTTTCAAAGGCGAATTCTGAAATATCAGAATATACATTTGAAAATTAATGGGCTCTCTGGTAATGCTGTAGCTTTTGGAATTCTTTCAGAAGGGGTTTAAGATGGAAATGCTGACAGATTGTGAACTTGAGTGGTATGAATGGTGCCATTGTAACACTTCACTATATGGGCACGGTGCCCATTATAACAAACATTCCCTTGGCCATATTTTAATTTTTTAAAAATTTTAAACACACACACACTTGTTTGAAGGGGAGACCAAAATAAAATATCAGAGTAGCTACTGGGTGAAAGTACCATACGTATGTTTCCTTCCTATTTTATCATGGTTGGTGTTTGGACTCAGATTATTCTAGGCCCTTCGTTCTGACCTTAAAACTGATTAAGGCCCCCTGCCAGAGAAAAGTGAGTTGACTTCAAATCATTTAATGCCTCCGTTTAGTTCACTTCACAAATGAGCAGTATGGAATCTATTCTCAAGGGCTAGAACCGTGAGACAGGAAGAATAAGAAAGAGGTAATTGGGATGGCAGAGATACGTAGTTAATAGACAATGGGTTCATCTTGGTTCCTTTTTTTTGTTTGAACAGGCTAGCTGGGCTACAGCCGATGTGTAATGATTGAACTGCATAACCTTGAGATTCTGCTCAAAGGGAATATGGTTGGTGGGACTGGAATGGTGGACTCTTAGTATTATGGAAAATATGCTGAGTGTCTGTTTCTGTCTAAGGGAACTACTGGTTTTCATGTCTAGTCCCCGTCAATATGTTACAGTTCCTACAAAAACTCAGAATCCGGCAATACATGGCCCAAAGCACCATGAAGACCCTGGGGATCCACATGGAAGAACACATTATGGAGCTCACTAGATCCAGGAAGATCTTCCAAGAAAGAAAGATCATTCTGCCAACCATTTTAGATATACGTCTGAGTAAATTTATAAGGGACAGAGAATAAAGGCCCACAACAAAAGAAGAAATATCCTAACATAAACAGGAGGGAAACAGTAGCAGCAAAAATCAACAAAGTGTGAATAATAAAAGGATCCAGATAGGATCAGAACTGAAAAAATTCCCTCGCCAACCTAGCCAAGGGTTTTCATCAGTTTCCCTAGTGAGGAGGGATTGAGAGATTTTTTCAAAATGCATGTAGTTCTCTTCCCAAAGTGAACATTAAGTCATTTTACAAAATGCACGTAGTTCTCTTCCCAAAGTGAACATTAAGTCATTTTTTATGAATCTTTTTGTCACCTTCTTAAAGTCCCTAGTTAAAGAACAGGTATAGAGGCCAGGCTCAGTGGTTCACGCCTGTAATCCTAGCACTCTGGGAGACCAAGGTGGGAGGATTGCTTGAGGTCAGCAGTTCAAAACCAACTTGAGCAAGAGCAAAACTCTGTCTCTATAAAAAATTAGCCAGGCATGGTGGCATATTCTTGTAGTTCCAGCTGCTCGGGAAGCTGAGACAGGAGAATCACTTGAGCTCACGAGTTTGAGGTTGCAGTGAGCTACGATGACACCAGTGCACCCTAGCCTGGGTGACAGAGTAAGACTATGTCTCAAAAAAAAAAAAAAAAAAAAAAAAAAAAGGAATAGGCATAGACCTCCTCCTTGTTATTGCAACCAGAATAAGCATTCCTTGTTACTTTATCAAAGTCTATGTCTCAAATCAAGTTGCCTCATGTTCCAAACACACAAAAAAATTTTTAACTTCCAGGACCCATATTTTAAACTGAGTAAAATTTAAGCATACCTCTCTCAAATGTTTCATTGATTTCCAAGGCATCATGGCCATTTGCACTAATATAAAAGAATCCTTCAAATTGCTCTGGTCTAATAGAAAAAAAAATTAGGCTAAGTCCAGATTCCTGAAAGACTCTCTATGATCTTTCCAGCCTCATCTCTATACTGTAGCTATTCCAACAACAGGTCCCCAGGGACAGCGCCAGGGCCTTTCACACCTCCATGCTATTGCCCACACTGCCACCTGTCCCTGGATTGGCTTGACAAATATTATTATTATTACTATTTTTTTTGAAACAGAGTCTTGCTCTGTCACCTGGGCTAAAGTGCCGTGGCATCAGCTTAGCTCGCAGCAACCTCCGATTCCTGGGCGATTCTCTTGCCTCAGCCTCCCAAGTAGCTGGGATTACAGGTGCATGCCTGGCTAATTTTTCTATTTTTAGTAGAGAAGGGGTCTCGCTCTTGCTCAGGCTGGTCTAAAACTCCTAACCTCAAGCGATCGTCCCATTTTGGCCTCCCAGATTGCTAGGAGTACAGGCGTGAGCCACCCATACCACCGTGCCCAACCTAAAATACTGCTCATTCTTGAAGGCCTGAGCTTTGTATGTTCCCGTTCACCTACAATAGAATTGTGCACCATTCCTTTGTCCCAAAATTGCCCTATATCGCCCGTTAGATATTCTTACTTTTTTCTATCATCTATACCAGTTGGTTTTTCTTACTAGATTCTGTCCCTATCAGGTTATAAGCTCCTTAAGAGTAATAATTATATTATACCATATATTTTTATAAACCTTGGTTTTAGAACATTACCTGTTGTATAGTAGGTGTGCAATTTCTTATTTGTTATTCATTCATTCAATCAATAAACATTTAAGCATGCAATTTCAATTAAACCACAACTATTCTTCCCAGGTATATATGAATAAGAGTATTACTCATTAAAAGATTTTGCATGCAGTCAATAAGTATCATGTTGGTAACTAAATCAAGAATGGCTTAACATGTTAATATATGATCACTGCTCTATCTGCATCGAAATTACCTGCAGTATTTTGTTAAAAATGCAGATTCCTGAGGCCCACCTAGATATACTCAATCAGAATATAGCTTTAGGCATTAGACTCAGGAATCTGTAATTGTAAAATGCAACTCATGTGACTTACATACACACTGAAGTTTGAGAACCATTGGATTCCAAAGAGCATGAACTTTAGAATTTGATGGATCTGAGCCAGGGTTCCAGCTCTACAATTTATTTGCTGTTTGACCTTGGAAAAGTAAATTAACCTCTTAGAGCCTCACTTTTCTTACTTACAAAATGAATATAATAATGTTCCCTCATTGGGTGGTTGAGAGGTTTATATAAAATAAGGTAAAGCACTTAGAACTATGCACATTATACAGAAGTGTTTGGTAACATCAATTCTCTCTCCTTGTCTTCCCAGCTTCATTTGGTTCCTCAAATTCTCTTCAGCAATCAGATTACCTGAAAACAAACACCATGCTCATCCTTAGATCTCCCCTGTGCAGAATTCAAACAATCTTGACATCATCATAATTTTGAATATGATTGCTTGAACTCTACATATGCTAAAATATTCATATTGTGTTTTGATCTCCTTCTGGGGACTAATCAGATTTTGATATGGACTATACTGAAATTTTACTTTGGCAGAAATGGATATCCCCTTTTTCATTTATGCCAAGACTTGCAATCATGTGAGACATGATTGTAGGCATTCATTGCCTCCCTATTAATTTCAGAGACTGGCCTGGTGCAAATTAACTTTTCCTCCTCTGCTGTGGAAAACAGATCTTTTTATGATCTTTCATAATATTGCCATTATTGTTGAAAGAATCTTATTCCAAAATATAGAAAAGTTTCTTCCACTTCTACACTTCAGAAAATATTCTTACCATTAGTCTGTTTTTCTTTTTTGAAAAGTGTGTGGTCTTTATTCACTTTGAAATTATTGGAAAAGAGGAAATAGAAATGTTCCATACTGAATTTTCTAATGCAATTAGTAAGGTGAGAGGAATTTTAACTTGAGGTGGATAGAGGATCATGAGTTTGAATTAGAGTTCTTATATTGCCACCACAGGCAGATAACTATCCACAATCAGTTCTGAAGTGACTTTTGATAATATTGTTCTATCACTGATTTCTATAAATTAAGTTCTCTGTTAAAGTTAACAGCATTTTTTTCTAGTATTGATGCAAAATATGTTAAAACACTTGACTTTTGGAAAATTGTAGTGCTAATCACAGATGGGGTAAACAAAACTTTTTATAAAAGAACCAAAGATACAATGAAACATGAGAGAAGCAAGATATTTTATTTGATTCTTTAATAATTCCAAATGGCAACTGTTATTGAAATACTTTCTAAAGGAAAAGACTATATTTTATCTTTCCTTACATTTGAAATTCAAAATCTTGATTTTTTTCCTGCTATATTCTTACCTCAGCTTACTCATTCTTCAATTACCTTATACATAAGATTCCGTCGATACCCAAGCAAACATCTGCCAGTTGCTGTGTAACTATTTCACCTAATTGTGGGTTCTCTGTAGTCCACTTCTACTTGGCCTATTCTTTTATTAGTATAAGAGTAACCTTTTCCCTTATACTAGATGGCATTGAAAAACTTAGTATCCAGTTAGTAGAAAATTAGTCTTGGGAACACTGAATATGAAAAACTTCATCTCTGGATGGAGACGTGTAAACCTGTCATTTCATAATTTCAAATATATATTTTACCTTTCCTAGAAAACTATTCCAGTAGAGGGCTCCAGCTTGCTTTAACACATTATGGAGAAAAAAACATAGGAAGATTTGTGAACACAAATTTTTAAAATGTAGATTTTTCTCCCTGTTATGACTATACAAGTGTGTATATATTTACCTACCTATTTGGTTGTCCTAGAGACCAGCTCGATTTATGGATCTGCCTTTCTCTAGCTACACAAACACATTTTAATCCACTTATTAATGTCTTTTTGCTTCTTCCCTAGAATATTCTCCATGTTAGTTATTCCAAACCACCCACATACTCCTCAGTGGCCAAAATCCAATTATTTACTTCAATCTTGAAACTTATTATTTCCTTTTCTGACTTATGTAAATAATATCTTTTAGTGTAAAACATAAAAAAGAATAAAGGATAAAATTTAAATCAGTATCATTAATTTCACCACTGAGAAATTATTTTTACGCTACTATATTTTGGTATATTTCCCTTCAGTCTTTATTCTAGGAGACATGATATACACTATGTGCACCCATATATATTATATGTATATAGGTTCTTATCTCATTTTTACCACTAAATATTTTAAGAATTTTTCCATGTTAGGAAATATTCTTCAAAATATTATTATTTCATAGTCATATAACATTACATTATATGAATATACTATGATTTGTAGATTCAGGAGTACAATCATACTGTAATGATCACCCTTATGTATATGTCTTCATAGGCAGATCTGATTATTATTTTCTCAAGATGCATTTCTAGAACCAAAATCACTGATCAAAAATATAACATTTTGAAAGCTCTTACTCCTTATTGGCAAATTTCTCTCTAGTTGTACCTATTTATAAGAGTACCTGCTTCACTCTGCCCTCATCAACATTAGATGTTATAATTTTTAAAAATCTTTTATCATTTACTTTGGGAGCTCATTATGTTAATGTGCATTTCTTGAATTGGTTACATATTTTTATATATTTGGGACTGATTTTATTTTTTCCTATGTAAATTGCATTTTTCTTTTGCCCATTGTTTACAATGGGCAGTGTTTACCCTTCTATATTCAACACTTTTCTTATTGATTTATAAGAAATCTTCATATATTAAAGATGTTGAGGCCGGGCGCGGTGGCTCACGCCTGTAATCCTAGCACTCTGGGAGGCCGAGGCGGGCGGATTGTTTGAGCTCAGGAGTTCGAGACCAGCCTGAGCAAGAGCGAGACCCCGTCTCTACCAAAAATAGAAAGAAATTAAT